>JAGXCT010036859.1:15295-100801 GCA_022495035.1 Philopotamus ludificatus | reverse complement strand
GATGAGCGACTGCAAATGATCGCTACCTACATTGCGCGTATGCCTTGCCTTGCCTTATAGCGTGTCGACTGCACGGGGGTTCAGAAACGCATCTTTAGAATAAATAATTTTTTTTAAAATATCAAGATATTGATGAATTTTTCATCAATATCTTGACTTGAAATGGTTGAGGTCTATTTTCATGCATACATTTCATACAAAAAAGACCCATCGACCAGAGCCGTTGGCCAGACTCCAGACTTTGCAACTTCCGATTATCATTTATTCAGATCATTGCAAAAAAAATTGTTGGAATATAGCCGGTAAAAGCACCTCTAAAGCACTCTATGCACTTTTCGCACAAAAATCGAGGTTTTACTCCAATGGTATTAATAATTGATTAAAACAATAGAAAAAAGCTTAAAAGAGAATAAATTAAATTTGGTTTGAGAATTTATTAAAAAAATATATAATATGGATACATAAAAATACATAATTCGACTATTAATGACAAAAGAAAATTATCTTTGATATGGATGTATTTGTGTAGCCGCTTTGATATTAGTTTTAATAGCCGAAGGGGCTTTCGGTATCTGTGGGGCAGGTAATGGTGGTGCAGCTGCTCTCTGGGGTCCAACGATCAGTGGTACATTTCCACCGACTCCGCGCAGACCTTTACCCATTCCGACAGCAGTCACAAGGGCATGAGTATCTGCCAAACTGTGCGTTTGTTGGATACCTTAAAAAATAATGATCATTTTATATAAAAATACAAAATCAATATATGATTATAATATTGTGATTAGCAAAATTATATATATACCTGATCTTAAAGATTCACCTTCCCAATCCTCTCTACCTTTAGATATAATTTCCCAAACGTGTCCGACAACTTTGTTGAATTGACTTACTTGTTTCTAAAAATTAAATATAAATAAACATCAATAGAAATTAAACGGCTTTCATTTTAAAATAAAAATAAATAAATTACTTGAGCTGCATCGAAATTTAAGCTTGTGGCTTTATGAGTAAGCTGTAGCATTCGTTGTTCGGCTTGGGGTTCCGGTTTGGTACGAAGGTAATCCGGTACCAAATCATGTGCAAATGCCGGCACTCGTCCCTCCGTCAATGTAACTAATGCTTCGTCTCGTTCGCAGCATAGCAAAAGTGGCAAAACGGCCAGGCCACGTAGCATCGGTGAAAGCTCGGTTGATAAAATTTTACTCAATCCTGTCAACTGGGAAGCATATTAAATTTATATATTTATATACACAGCAATATATTTTTATGTAAACACTTACATGACCAGAAAGCAATGCATAATTATCTAAAAATGTTGGCCAATTAATCGATTCGTATTCATTTTCTAATTTATGGATCATAGCAGCTATAGCATTTTTTAAATCGTTTACTCTTAATATTATGGCACTTAGTGCCGTATCTAATTGTTTCTCCTCCCTTTGCATTTTTTAAAATATAGTTAGAGCTATGAACGGCGAAGAAGCAAGACGCCAAATGACAACAGTAGAATGACAGCAAAGCAGTGCTGCCAACGTGATATATACTTACTCATAATATTTTTTTTCCGAAACACGCAATTAGGTTAATTTTCAGAAAATATCTTATTTATTACATCCATATTGGCGAAACTTTAAATAATTACTGGCTATCTTCTCCATATTTAGGTCGTATTTAATGCATTTATTTTTAAAAAAATATATTATGAATTGCTCTGTAATGTTGTAAATAAAAATTCAAACAAAGATATCTCTTTTTAAAAAATTGAGTATTTGTCTGAATCAAATTGATAAGAGCGTTTTTTAGTGACGTTTTAACCTAGCCTAGGGTATATTTTAAACCCCAAATTTTAGATTTTTCTCGAATAACTCTTTTAATAGAAATCCTACATGTCATAAACTTTTTGTATTTTTATAAAAAAAGGCTAATCTATAAATATTATAAATAATCATTGACCTCTATTGACCGCAATTGCAAAAAAAATAAAAATAACAACATTCGCATTTATTGCTACGGGCGCGATGTTTTTCTCGCACGGAGATATTAAATTCCATTATTATTTATTGAGATCAACACTTTTTGTGTTATTTAATATATTTTTTGTGGCATATCGATTTAGATCGGTGAGACTAATTGGTGAAAGTCAATGTGAAAGACGTGTCGACCTTAGATATGGTAGCACTGCTCAGCTAGCAACACTCTACTCAGTGACGTTTGCTTCGCTGGTCGTCTGTTCTGTCGGCCTTTCCAGCTTGCTAACTTGTCCCAGCATCTCCTTTACGCCTACATTTCACAATGGTAATTTATTTTAATATTTGTCATGTTTCATATTGTAGTTATGCAATTAATTCAGTTTGTCATTGAAGTGACCTTTGGCTCAAAACTTTTTTATTTTAAATTTTAAACTTAAAACTTGGCACAAAGTAACAAATTTATTTCTAATCCCATCATACGATCGTTGTTGCAATTAATATTTGAATATGTATCTTAAATATACGTATTAATAATTTATTTTGTACGTAATCCTTGAGGTTTTATTAATATTTGCGGTAAAAATGTTTATTTTTCAGACTGAACCAATTAGAGTAGTCGTCACCGGAGCAGCCGGGCAAATTGCCTATTCGTTGCTATACCAAATAGCTTCAGGCGAAGTCTTCGGTCCCAATCAGACACTTATATTACACCTTTTAGATATACCATTCATGATGGAAGTCTTACAAGGTGTAGTTATGGAGCTGGACGATTGCGCATTGCCATTGCTTATGTCCGTTGTACCAACCGCAGATCCAGAAGTTGCTTTTAAAGATGTGTCCGCAGCTTTCCTCGTCGGTGCCATGCCCCGCAAACAAGGAATGGAACGTAAAGACTTATTAACCGCCAACGTAAGAATTTTTAAAGTTCAGGGCGAAGCACTGGACAAATTCGCAAAGAAGGATGTCAAGGTAATTAATTTATAACGTCGCATGTGACTGAAAATCTGTTGATATGAACAATTGTCACACGTTTCAGTGATAATTACGTTTCCTGTGATATTAATTATCTTTAGTTGAAAATATTGTTTTATACTGTAATAAGAGACCATTTTGTATTCAAATATTTACGTTTTAAACTAAAATACTGATAAAAGGCAAATATAGAACTTGGACTGTTTATCACATAAGCCCGGTATGGCTTGAATGTCGAATTTTTGATAAGTAAATTATATAGATCTCTTTTTTTTTACGTAAAAAAATATAATTGTATTAATTATTATTAATTTACTTTGCTTTAAATTAATATTATTTATTTCTTTTAGGTTCTCGTAGTAGGTAATCCAGCCAATACAAATGCATTGATATGCTCAAAATATGCCCCATCGATTCCAAAAGAGAATTTCACGGCCATGACAAGACTCGATCAAAACCGTGCCCAGGCGCAAATTGCCATGAAAATAGGCACTCCCGTTTCTACTGTCAAAAATGTTATAATCTGGGGCAATCACTCTTCGACTCAATTCCCTGATGCCGGCAACGCAGTAGTATCAACTGGTGGAAGCGAACAAAAGGCGGCAGAATTAATAAAAGATGACACATTTTTACAAGGAACTTTCGTGGAAACTGTTCAAAAGAGAGGCGCCGCTGTTATCGCCGCTAGAAAAATGTCTTCAGCTATGTCCGCAGCCAAGGCTGCAAGTGATCACATGAGGGATTGGTGGCGTGGAACCGCACCCGGAAACTTTGTGTCGATGGGAGTAATTTCTGATGGTTCATATGGATGCGCGAAAGACGTCATTTTCTCTTTCCCTGTCACAATAAGCAACAAAAAGTGGAGCATCGTCCAAGGATTGACCGTAAATGATTTCGCCAAAAAGATGTTAGATATAACCGGAAAGGAATTGCTGGAAGAGAGGGAAGAGGCCATCACCGTTTGCCAGGATAGCAAACTCTAAGCAACGAACAAAAATATATATTTTTCTATATTTGGTGCAATTAACGCTTTAATCTATTCCACAAATTTTATTTTGCATTTTTGTTCAGCATTTTTTTTTGTTAACAATTCAGATAATTTTGCTATTTTTATTACAATTTTTGTTTATTTATTTCAACAAATACTTATATTTTGTTATTTTATTGTGATGTGGTGATGCACATTATAAAGTTATAATTTTGTTTGTGTTTTATTTCTTTCAAAATAAATCTTACAATTTTAATTTTTACGTTTTATAAAATAAGATAAATATCCACGGTGTAATTGAGGGGTTAGTAATATTTTTAAAGAAATGTTTAAAAGGAAGCAATATATAATACAATTTGAGATTATTCAAATTTAAGAAATAAAATATTTTAAAATTAATATACTTTTCTTAAAAAAATAAACATATAAATCCCTATTGCCACCCCGGCGTGACAATTCTGCATATTCATCGTGCACGCTAGCAACGCGTGCAGGGAGCTTTGTGTAAAAGTTATTTAACAATAGTGCAATGGCCGTTATACACAATGTTACGGCCAAGTGGTGACTGTTCGCCCGCGAATTTAATATTGTTTTGACAGATCGAATGTTATGAAGTTATTGACTGTCGGTTACTTTCGAAATCATTATTATTTTTAAAAATGGCAAGTATCCTTTATTATAATATTTCCGTTAGAGAATTAATTTTTAATTTATATAATTAAATTGGAATAATATTAACTACATAATTAGGTTATATGTAATTATATTAAGACAAATTTATCTTTGATGCAATAATTAAAAAATATATTTTTAGGTTAAATCTATCACCTGTATAAAGTCATCATGTGAAATAATTTTAATATAAATGGATTTTCCTTGTCGAGTGGAATCAGGAGTACAAGTCTTAGCGCGATTGATAAACGCACCACAGATAAAATCGCTACATCCTATTCTATTACCGGACGGTCCTGGACCTGGTCAAGTTATAGAACTGTCTTATGATTCGGATGTTCCTCAAAATTTATTAACATGCGAATTAGTATTAAACACAATCCTTCCAACAAATTGCGGTGGAAAAAACACAGATGCTATAATTTTAATCACTGATGGCCATTTTAACATATCTTCGTTGATTGATATGCTTCAAATTAGTTTAACGTCGCACAGAACGTTTTCTAGTGAATCGGATTTAGACGAATGTGTTCAAAAATGTTTGAAAAAATTGCAAATAATGACTGTATACGATTCGCATCAATTTTTCATTACGATACAGTCACTTGAAAATCTTTTAACTGCCAATTCGAACATATCTCTTATCCTGATAGATACAATGTCAGCATTTTATTGGTCCGATAGAATGCTCGGTTCTTGTATGTTGAAAATGGATCTTTATTTAAAAAATATATTGAGATTAGTGCAGATTGTTACAAAAGAATATAAAACGGTTATACTCTATACTAGGCCATCATATTTTGTTTCGAAAGGGATAAACGTCGATGTGGAAGTTATTACCGATGAACCAGCTCTAGAGAAGATCAATCATAAAATTGTGCTGAAAAAATGTTCAGAAAATAATGATTATCAAGTGACTGTGAACAATTGTAAAGGCGTATTTGCTAAAAATTTTATTATACTGGAAAATAAATTGAAATGGCTGTAAAATATTTATGAAATATATACTTTTGTAATTAATTGTTTTTGGTTAAATACACATATACTTTTTAGTTTAATCTTCCATATATTCCACAAAAAGATCTATGAATTTGTCTCATTTTTTTAAAAAAAATGATAAAACGATCATCAACCCCCACTTTTTACATTTTTTTGTAAAACTAATTGAAACCATGAAGTATAATTAAATTCAATGTTTTATCTCGACACCGGGGTCATATTATTCCATGACCAGCAAGGTTATTTCATAGTTTTTTTAGTTGGTTAACTGCATACTTAAAATTATATCATTGATTTAAATTCGTTGCTCATTGCGACCATGATTACCTTGAATGTTGTAAGATGGGGAGAGGGTAAGTCAGAAACGAAAGTGAAATTCCCCCCACTTGTACAGTGTGTGTTGCATTATTATACGTTTTACTCAACACACAAATTTCACTTTCTTCATCAGCAGTGGTATTCAACCGCGCATTGCTTATTTTGTTTATATGCAAATAAAATAAGATTTGATATATAAGGTCGATAAAAAATGTATTAGGTGCAAATGACTTAATTGTTATTTTTAATTGACGGGAATAAAATGTTGCCAGAATTAAAAATATATAGATTGCATAATACTTTTTTAGAAAAATTATACATTTATAATCATCATCATCATCAGCATTTGCCGGCCACGAGACACTAAATCGTTGGGTGTATGGACCTTATTAAACTCTCGAATGATAGCCGAGGCCAAGGGAGTCTGGGTCTCACAATGGCGTGAGGACTCCCCTTTTACGATATGCGGTTTTTTATTAAGAGGTTTCCTTTTCTTGGCCATTGCTGGCATTGGACGTGTATCTTCCACCATTGCTGGTATCGGATTTTACCCTTCTTACTGTGTTCAGGAAAGTGGGACGAGGGTTTGTCTCGGTATTCGCTTTTCTCTTTATTTTTATTTTAATTCTTCTTTAATCACTGCACCTGCAGCTTTTTTCTTATCAATTGTACCATTACCCCATAATTTAAAAGGAGAGGTCCCCTAGTAAGGAGGAAGAGGGAGCAAAAGTATCGAGAATAGGTTGATTATTGACCTTCATTTTAGGGATTTCCTTCCCATGAAATTTGGCTATGTGGCTAATCGACGGTATTTCAACTTATATTTAATTGTTATGGGGTAATGGTACAATTGATAAGAAAAAAGCTGCAGGTGCAGTGATTAAAGCATTGTCACGCCGGCGTGACCATAGCGGTTAAATAGTTAACGACATCAAAATCAGCACCCATATTTTAAATTTCCTCCTAAATTCTCAAATTTAAAAAAAACAATCTCAAATCCTAAAATATTACATAAATTTTGTCTTCCAAAATCAATCCATATTGTCTCATAATATTTAAAAATAAAAAACCTAAATAAAAGATGACAATCTAACATATTTCATAAGCCCCTACTTACATCACCCGATTAAAATGCATACTAACTATTATTTAATCATTTTTCATCGAGTGTTAAGTTGATTTACATAAAAAATAACAAGTTGAACTGGCCTGGCTCCCACCTGATTTCTTGCACGTTTCTCAGTTGTCCATTTCATGACGATTTTAGTTGATAGCCAACATTGGAGTCGAAATGGCACGGGTAACACTGGTATGTTATTAAATAATTAACATTAACAGGAACACAGTTTTCGTATGAATCTTTTTAAACAAATAATTAAGTATTTTGTTGTCGTTCCACATTCTATGTCCATGAACAATGAATTTCTTAAGTGACCCTGGTGGAATTTTTTCCCATGAGTCAACTAGAAAACGTTGTTAAGTAACTTATTTACGGGGTTATAGAATAGAATTATGCTTGAACAAAAAAAACACACACATGATATAATTTTATGTTTATCTTTTGCTATTATTTCCAAATATTTTTTTTTATTAAAATTTCAATTGTAAATATTTCAATGAAATAAATAAAAAATACATTATCGGCTAGACGTGTTCTTACTATTGTTAGTCATTATCCTCAAAGTGATTCAAAGGTTATTAACACATTGTGGCAAAAAAATAAACATTTTTTACACACATGACCTTATGTAATACATTTATGCAATTTAATTTTAGCAAAACAAAATCTATTAATCTGTATTTATAGTTTTTTTTGCAGATTTTAATTTTCTTATTTTATATGACGATGCCTTCCGATGGAACCATCACTCCACGTGCGCCTAACTTTCAATATTTTGAAAGGTATATCAAATACAATTATAAAAAATAAACAATTAAATTAAATGTTTAATTAATATTATTCTTTTTTACAGACCAAAATACAGGTATCCGTACTATGATGAAAACGGCAGAGGTAAACTTCTTTATGGATATGGAGGACCTGAGCTATATCAGTATAACACATATTCACCTCTAGAAGGCATCCATTGATCAACATTAATCAGTGTTTCATTAATCATAAGATAATTTTAAATGAATATATAAAAATAATGAAAAAATTAACAAAATTATTAACTTAAATCATACATTTATTTTATATTATTAATTATATAAATTAAAATGAGTGATAAATGATTTCTATTTTTTTATTTAAAAATAAATGTATGAAAATAATCAATTGTTATTTATTCTAAATATAATCATGTCCAAAAAGTTACACATTATCGAGAATACGAGCTTATTTTTGTAAGAAGAATATTATTTGACCTACAGTTGGAAGGCAAAATTTTTGTGATACATTAAAACCAGTTTTTCCAAGATCTCACTACAAAATCATGCACTTTCCAAATCATTTCAATTTTGCTCACACTCGAGAGTACACCTCAAAACACATTTTTTTTAAATATACGCTAAACAAGGTATATATTTAATAAAATCAAATATTTTTATATGAATTATAAATATAATTATTCATAAATTATCATTTATAGATGAAGTTTATATTGCTACTGTACTTATTTGCATTGTTTCAATATTCATATCCATTTGAGCGCAAATCCGAGCGACATGAACATCACAACGTAATCGGTATGTTCAATAATAAAAGAGGACCAATCTATAAAATCAGCTTTAATCCGAATGCAAGTATTCAATTGCGTAATCAGTTTGAGAATAAATATGGTAAACATGGAAAGGATTTAATTGCGAGTTTCGGTAATGGGATGAAGACGAATTAACGGTTTATAAACTCACATCAAGGATGCTTGATTGAATTTGAATGTTAGTTAATAATAAGTTATTAAAAAATGTATTTATATTTGTTTTTATTGTATTGAAAAAATAAATTTACATTAAAATTAAACGAAGGATCATTTTTATTTCGAGAATCAAATATTTATATTCTTCTCCGCTGCGTGCTGATATAGAGTACGTTGTTTCCGCGGATGAAAGCGTCGCCGTATTTATTTTTCAATTGGCCGTTGGAGTATTCTTCCGTTTGTTCTAAAGCTATGTTCATATATCCATCTAAACATGCCAATACTCCTAAAATATGTATTATTAGATTATTATTGTAAATAAATATATCTATCTATATATATATATATCATCATAATCATTGGCCAGTCACAAGGCTCTCACTCGCTGAGGGCATAGACCTTACCAAACTCTCGCATTGGTAGTCGAGGCCAAAGGAACCTGAGTCTCACACGTGACGTGAGGGCATATATAGTGATGCTAAATTATATTTTACATAACCTAGAACGTATAAATTATTTTTTAAAGCTATGTAACTCATTCCGTAGAAAAATTCAATTAAAAAAAACAAAAAGGATTATATAATATTTTTTATAACTGAATAAATCTAATTGTATTATAAATTTTTAAATCATTGTTAAAATATACGTATTTTTTTCGTTGTATTGCATCTTTGGAAAATAAGTAATATGAAGCAAAAATAAGTTCATACCACGATAGTCCACTCCACTATTAAGTTTTACGACGACAGGTCTTCCATGAATCTGTTGGATGAAGGTCGACAGAGCTTCTTTGCGACTCATGTTGCCGGCTGTCAGAATTTACCACAGACAATTAGCAAGCTACGCACTATAGACAACGGACAATCGAAAATTTTCTGTATTTATCAACACTCTTTTTGACCATCTATTTCTTAATAATTTACGTTTTCCTCTCTGTCCAATTTTAATTGAATCTACGAATACTATTATTATATTTTTTTTACAATTTTATTATAAGAAATAATCATTGGGAAATTGAATAAGAGTACCTTTAGGACTTGATCTGATATCCGATTAACCTAGTCGTGCCGATGGGGTCCATTTGCGACTCCAAGTTTTTGATTTCTCTTAAATAATTCTTCTAATATAAATCCTACATATCACAAACTTTTATATCTGTCTAAAAAATACATATTATAAATAATCATTGTCCTTTACTGCCAAAATATAAAAACAACAATATTAACTTCTAAAGCCACGGCCACGATGTTTTTTCTAGCTCGTATCCGGTACGATGTTGTAAGTGAAACGTATACTAGTGACACGTGCCGCGAGAATTTGGCGGTCGGTCTACCGGCGGCGTGTCTTCTACAGCGGGACATCGCCGGGTGTGCGTGTCATATTGATTAGTAGATAAATCCAAAATATAGATAAAATTTTGAACCATATGATTAACTAATTTATATTAACACTTTATGAGCCGTTCACGCCTTTTGGCGTGATTTTGTAGCCAAGCGTTATGAGCCGTTCACGCCTTTTGGAATAAGAGCCATACCCCCCACTTCATCATCAGAAAAATATGCCATGCAAAATGTAATTCTACTATTTGACCACCGATGGATACACGTGCATGTTAGCTTGGATTATTATTAAATGAAACCATGCGGCCCCCAGGCTAGGTTTGATGTAAAACCTTGCGGCTCATAAAGTGTTAATTTTCTTCAAGATAATAAATAATTCGATGACATTATTATAATTTGGTGTAATATAAAAATGTACAATAGTATTAGTTTTATGTAAGAAATTCATCAATAGTTAAATAAAATTCATACTAAATCTAGATATTAAAGAAAAAAATGAGATTTAAATGATTTATTAAATAAATATTTCTACATATACAAATATGAAAAATGAATTACAACAATTTCACTTATATGAGACACTGATTGTGCTGAAGTTTGATTAAACTTGTAAATATATCTATTACTATTTAAAATATTGCTTATCGGGCACTGGTTACATCTTAATTAGATTGTATATAGAAATTTAATAAAAGCTACTCAACGTTACTATAAATATGTATGTATTTAAATATTCAATAAACCTATGTTTATCGGTATATGCAATATATAATTTTTGTCATCTCATAAATATCTCGAGGTAGACAGGGCTATATGTAAAGACTAACTTTTTAAATATATATAAATATCTGAGGTTAAATACTTAATTTTTTAATATTGCTTGTTATTAAAGTGAGCGAATACGAATATAAATTATTCATATATTTCAATTACTAATGAAAATATCACTTGTTAAATGTAGATAATTATTTTTATATAATTAATTAACCCAATCTACCTATCTATTTCGTTTTTTTTTAATTTGTGTACATGTCTATCGATAAGAAATAATTACATTACTTTTTTATAATTTAAATAAATTGGGATGTAGATATGATATATATCACTATGTTTTTATAACGTTTGATTGGTATTGTGACAAACATTTTTTTCTTAATTGGTGAGGGAATTTGAACATTTTACAAACATTACCATATCTATAACCCTGAACAATTATTTAAAACTTAATCTATCGTATAATAAAAAGTAAATTTTAAGCTTTAGTAATTTTCTTTAAGAATAAAACAATTTATTTTAAAGAATATATATATATGTAACAAAACGAGAAATGTTTTCATATAATATTGCAATTTAATTACAATATAAAAGGAGTACCCGAAAGAATTAATGTTTTTACATTGAACATTTTTGGGGATTAGTTGCTCTTTGATTGCTGCCATTTTAAGTGGTGTTTGTGTTTTTTCGTGTTGCCTACATTTATCAAGAGTAAATTGTGATTTGTAAAATTCGGATTTAACAACCCAATTTGCAACAGATCAATGCTTACCAAGTGACGAATTTATTCGGAATTAGATGTTTTATAATTTTTTGAAAAAAAGAGCCTGGAACAATTGCCACTGAAAATATTTGTGGTGTACAGGAGGATTATTTGAATGTTCGCAAGTGTCAAAAATGGTTCAAGAAATCGGGAAATCTTGATTTAAAAAATTACCATATAAGTGGAAACTTAGTAAAGTGGACGATGCCAAACTGACTGCCAAAATCGAAAGAAATCTAACAACCACGGATGCTCGAGGTCGAGTATTCAGAGCATCTTAAAAATATTGACAAGGTGTGGAAGCAGGCGAAATGGATACTGCATGAGCTAAAAAGTGAACGTACGAGTTGCAAGAGCTCAGACTGCAGCGAGACATTGCCGAGTGTGCATGTCATTTGTGCGTCATATTAAAAAATCTAAAACATCAACCAAATTATGAAACATATCCTAAATAACTATTTTTATTCTTAGAATAATCCATTTAAAAAAAAATCAAGATATTGACTAAGAATTCAACAATATCTTGACTTGAAATGCTTGGATCTCTGATAGATCCCCTTCGGATGACGCAGATTTCAAGCCACCCTGATGGATGGATTAAACCTGGCCAAATGATAAATAGGAAACTTTTTTGTGAACAACTGGATCATTTAGCAGCGTGCATCGAAAACAATGGTTTTGCAGCATTACGATGCTCGCTAGCATATAACAAAAACATAAACACTATTTAAATCGAAAAAAAAAGAAATAATAAAAATGATGATGTTAGAATTCTAAAAGGGTAGTCAAGACTGAAAGAGTATTTTGCCTCTACACCTCTAAATTTTTATAGGAGAGCCATTAAAATGTTGCTAAATAGGTGATAAAAGGTATTATCTAATAATGGATTTATATTGTAGAATAATATGTAAAAAAATCAATTTTATGAGCATTAAAAATTCTTCATTTAAAAAACGAACCTTCTTTCCGGCACTCCTTATATGTTAATACAAAATTTTAAAGCTAAAATCTATAGTTCAATAGAATTTTATCATACGACATAATAGTTTAACAAAAAAATACAGTCCAATTAAAATAAAAAGATTCGTGTAAATATTAATTACGAATTTATAATTTTTAAAGCGAATAATGAATACCGAAGTATATTTGTACTGGATTTAGAATTACATACCTAAAATAGTAGCATATAAAGTAGACACACGGTAAAATTTGAACGTGAAAATCTATAATGTATCATTGATTAAAGCATAAATTTACTAAAAATCCAACATAAGCAATAGTTAAATAGCAGTAATAATCCTAAAATCAGTTTGAGTTAAGTTTATATACACTTTGAGATGGCAATTTGAATATTATAATTTGTCTACAGGCTCCAGCGACGTCCAAATGAATCCGCTCATTGCTTTAGAAATAATTTCGGCTTCTACAGGCGGATACGGATTACTTTTACTTTTATAATATTCCGATGGAGCATGCATCACAAATTCCATGCATTCTAATTTTCTTGGTAAATCTTCTTCAGGCCCTGTTATAAATGAAATAACATTTTATTATAAGGATCAATATTTTTTTTAAAAATTATGTAATAAATTAAAATACCAATGATGTATGTAGCAGGATCGAAAGACTTTGAAGGAGCGGGACTCGCTTTCGTCGGTAATAACCATGTGATTACTGCACTTTTTTCGCAATATTGATCGGTTATAAAACCGCGTATTTGCGCATAGTATGTATCACCCGTATCATCGAGCAATGATACAATATCCCCTACTTGCATATAGCTACCCTGAAACACATTTACATAATTAATATTCGCACTGTTTTATTTTAAATAATTTAAATCTATGTATATTTTACATTGTAATAAATAGTTTCTGATGTGACAATTGTAGCAGTTGGTGACGGCGCTTTTAACGGAGAACGCTTGAATATCGTGCGACGTCCACGACCTCTAGACGTACTGGTAGTTTTTTGTACACTAGTCGTTGCTGTTGAGTTAGTAGCCGTCGCCCCTGACCGAGCTCGTGTCCATCTGTTTCCACCTTTCTTAATAGGCTTACTTGCTGAACTCGGTGTGTTCGTATTATTGGTAGATGTTTCAATTTCAGGCTTTACGTCCTCCGGTTCGTTTCCGACAGTTTCCTCCTCTGGAGTAGTCGCCGTAGCCGATCCATTGCCGCCTTCAATTAAATAACATTGATGACACAGCTGGCCACCGCCGCCTGATCGCCATAATAAAGATTGACCCGAATTACAGCTAACACATACAGGTTTAGGCATTGTTTACTGCTAGGCGTTGACTGAAATGTGTAAAAACACACTTAAATATGCACAAATACATGATATAATATTAAATAATTAAGCAAATACGATTATATTAGCTATTTCCCAATATAAACATTAATAAAAACGCAAACTATGTATAAAATATACAAATGTTTGTCTTAAAATGATCATAATATGCTGTAAATCGATATTTATAAAAGTTTTAACAATGGGGTTTACTTAATTAGCAACTATGGGATTTTATGAATATTTTTATATGGTACCTTTGCAATGTTAAGAAGTTTGCCCCGAAATAACCATAGCGATCTGTCAAACAATGTTGACGGTTTATATTCACCCGTCTAACCGTTCGCGAACACGCGTACAATGGGCGTACGTTCGCAAAACTCGATTCATAATTCCACATTAAAAAGCCATTAACTTTTTATTAAATATCATCGTTGATTGCGCTTAATTATTATATACAATTGCAGAATTTATTGATTTAATAAAGATACTTAAAAATTACATCTGTCATATTAGCTCAGTACACATTAAATCATATTTAATATATGTTTAGCTTTAAATATAAATTATTTAGAAAAACAAAATAAATGTAACGATATATGTTTTAAATTGCTCTTTATTGCTAATTTAACATATCAATAAATCATATTTTTAAAGGCATACGTTAATAATAATTAAATAAAACATATAATAATATAAGTGCGGTTATAACGCTAAATGTATATTTTTTTAATATAAATAAAATAAAACTGCAGAATAAAGTATTTAGTTCTATATCCAATATGCAAACCTTTTAGTTGAAATAGTTACGAAAGATTTCAATAGACTCTTAGAAAATAATATTTAAGTCGAATCTTATTTTTCTGTTATTATGCATTGTCAATTCATAGATGATTTTTTTTATTTAAATTTATTATTCTGTGATCCTGAATTATATTGTCACGTCCGTGGTCTATTAATTTTTAATGTTCAAACTCTTAAACAACATATAAAAATATAGGTTAAAGCAACAGTCTTGTATTGTACTTGTATTTTGTAAACTCAATTTTTCCATTCACATATTTTAATTTATTCTATTTTTAGTTTGTTCACGTGCGCGTGTTATATTATGTTGTCAACCAAAGGGCGTAGACCTTTATTACGTGCGGTAATGTATTATATATTTCCTAAATATGTAATTTGAACTGGAAAACGTGTCATTTTGTAGAAAAAAGCGATCTAGAAGTAAGCACTATATGAGGGACTGCCGCACATGCTGCTCTCTAGCAGAGAGCGCTGTATGAGGGTTGACTGCAATTGTATTTCAGAATAGTTTTCTGATTCATTAATAGGAAGGTTTTCTGAGCACGACGCATAATAAATATAAATCAATGGTGATAAAATATACATTTATTTTACATTTTTTCAATGTAATTATGCTGTTCAATAGACCGTCAATCACAATGATTGCTATAGAATGACTATCGTCTTAGTAAATAATAGGTTTTTCAACGTTTTCTGGGTACCAACACTTGTTCTTTATTTTAACAGTATAGTTAACCCTTTCGTCACAGTAGCTCGAAAACAACTGCCCCATCCGAAGGGGTTTCTCAGGAGCCCCAAGCATTTCAAGTCAAGTTACTTCAGAATTCTTCATTGTTTTTTTTTAAAAATGGATTATTCCTAAAATAAAAATAGTTATTCGTTACATGCTTCATAATTTGATCGAGTGAGTCGCAGACTGAGCTCTCGCTGCACGTGTCAATTGCACGTTTCATTCGCATTCGGCGCATCATACCGGATGCGAGCGAGAAAAATGTCGCGAATATTGTTGTTTTTATGTTTTTTCGCAATTGGAGGTCAATGATTATTTATAATATTTATTCTTTATACTTTTTTAAACAAAGACAAAAAGTTTTTGACACGTAAGATTTATATAAAAAGTGTTATTCGAGAAAAATTAAAAACTTGGGGACTTATTAAGTCTCAGTAAATTTTTTTTACGATTAAAATTTTTGAAGAATGAAATAATCAAGTTAATGAGTTTGTCATTGTGGTTATTAATTATTTTTCTTGTGAATAATAATATATTAGCATTTGGTAATATACGAAGAGGTACTGCCGAAGTCAGCCGCCGAGAGTCTATTACATACTCTACAATTACATCAGATTCCAAAGACCTGGCAAAATCCGCAGCCTGTGGAGAGAGCAAGCACCACGGAATTTTATTGAATTTCAACGGGATGTTTGCCAACCCCACTGATCCACCACCGACCCCATCACCACCGCCATTCATGTTTGTAACTAACTTTAATGAAAACTCAACTCGACGCTGACGTGGCCACGTGCGTCTTTTCCAAACTTTTATTTTTTATAATTATTTAAAAAATATAAATGCAATCTCACAATGATTTAATATAATGCATATGCGTTATCTGACTACGTTTATCAAGTCAAATGATATTCTGCACTTTCAATGAAAATTATCATCTATTTTTAGATGTAAATGCATTTTTGCAGCTGAAAATGGACGAATGCGTCGCGACAAATCAGTTTTCCCACGGCTGGTGCAAGGGCTTTGTCCAGGTGGTCTCCGCTCCACCCACTGCAAGCCTCCACCGCGGCCCCCCGGAGCCCCACTCCACAGCCTCCACCGTCAGCTACAGTATTCCGAGCGCATCAGCCGTGTGTAAGTAGTCAGGCCGGCATTTGCTCCACTCGTGTATTTTTCATCTGCCATTATTAACTTCTTCATCTTTTATTCGACGCTGGAAAATTGCAGAGTCGAGGACTCTATCCGTGTTATCCTGATCACTACTCTATTTTGCGGAAAATGTCATTTCCGACTATATTGTTTAAGCTAGATATGCGATATGGGCATCGTTTGCTTACTAAAAATGTAACAATTTAGTAAAATTATGCTTTTTGCGTTGATTTTTTATCTTATAATTAGTAGTCTAGTAGGAACGGGCACTTTTAATTATATAAAATCCAGATCAGATTTGAAAATATATTGATTACTAGACACAAATACGGATATTGTACATTTCAAGTGGAACGATTATCTCAGGGACCTAAAGCATTTCAAGTCAAGATATTGATGGTATCTGACGTGTCTCGTGACACGTCAGATACCATGGATCATGGTCTGCGGAAAAAATATCACATAACGCAATTAATGTCTCAGAATAGCGACGAGTAAGTGTCGATGCTTTACAAAAGGCATTCATAAAAGTTTACTGTATTTCTCTTAAGGTTGGCAGAACTGGTTGTCCCCCGAGAATTACAGGGCTGGATTTATAATAAAATTGGTAGAACTGAATACCTCCTGAGGTTGGCAGGATTGGATTTTTAGTGTAGTATTTTAAGGTGTAGGGTGTATTGAATATATTTTGAGGGGGGGGGGGGGGCTCAAAATTCAATTCCGCCTGGGGCCTCTCAAGTGTTAAATCCGCCAATGGGACCGTCAACGATTTTTTTTATTCTTGACATAATTTATGACCCTGCTTAAATAAGGGCATTACATAAAATAATCAAGCTAGTAATTAAAATATTTAGGCAAAACACTATTTTTTTACACGATTTTGTGTACACGTTCTGAAAAAAATAATGATTAATATTTTTAATACATTTTTTCATTAATCATTTGTTCTAACACGATTTCCAGAAACAATTGTATACAATTTTCCAATGTTTGAATATATATACTTTTTTACACGGTTTTTTCGTGGAACGTATCCACCGTGTAAAAAAAATAGTTGGGTGTACATATCAAAGATATTTTCTTATTATTTTGCTTGAGAAAAAAATATAGTGAATTCGTTATGAAATATAGTTCACTAGTAAATCGACCAGCTTTATTGAGAGTTTACTAGTAGTTTGTAGATTGTTTTATTTATAATTTTTGGAAAATGGATTTATAATTCTTCCGCTTGACCACAAAGCCGCCGGTAGGGGTACATTTGTATTCCAATAGTGGGTTGGTGCTCTTTTGGGTTTTTTTAGCCCCATGTAAAGTTGGGGTATTCAGTTAAAGCGTTATTGGCATTAGCGCGAGCGGGACGAACGGCGAGCGGTGGTGGGATGAGGCTGTGGTGGTCGTCGGGGGGTATGAGAACGGGAGGGGCAAATAGAGCCGAGAATAAGTTGGTATCACTGCCAAATTTATTGGGGGGCGGAATGTGTAAGGGCACAATTTTGACAAAGTGTGAGAATTAACGTGCAAAACCTACGCGAAAGACCTTTGCAAACAGAAGCCGGGGATTTTGGGATTTTGTCGACGGGGGAAGACTTGATAAGCTTTTGATAACATTTTATTGCTGTTTTGCACAAAACATTTAATTGTCACACATTTTTTGAGATATTTCTAATGCATAGATTAATTTTTAAAATGGCATATGGTTTTACATACACCCAAACTGAGTGCAAATATGAAGAGGGGAAGATTGCTATTATGTAAATGAGCTATTCAAACGATTTGAAAATATCGATTGATTTTTTTTCATTAAAAAGTGATTTTTCACTCGGCGCCCATGAGGGGTCCCTCCCACAAAGGTCCGCCTATGGCACCCACTTTATTGAGGACATTTCCACAAATCCGGCCCAATACTCTATTCAATTTCATCTAATCTCCATTGACAGGGCTGTATTAGACAATTAAAAAAAAACATTATAAAAACAAATTATAACTATTATTTAAAACAATTTTATATAATTTATAATTAATATTAATATCGTTTAGTTAAATATAAATTTAAATAATTAAATTGTAATTTTGGCGTGCAAAAATAAAATATATTTCACTATATATTTAATAGTAATTATAAAATCAGTTTTAGGATCGGAATGCACCCCTTAAGATATGATCTTAAGATAGCACTGTGTGCCTATATTCTTTATTGATTTCATTGATATGAATTTAATAAAGGCTGCCTTAGGGGCGGGGCGGTGAGGTAGGCGTGTATGGAGGGCACGGTGGGAGGGATAGGGGGAGGCGGGAGGTCGCAGTGAGGGCCGGAGGGAGGAACGAGATCACATCAGAGAGGTTAAACACACCGCGAATTTTTGCAAATAATGACACCTCGTATTTAATAAAGAATATAAATTAATATGAATTTAGATAGCGCCATTTCTTGGCCTGATTTTTTGGGATCGACAATTCATAATAATTATATATTTTTATAGGAACATTTATTTTAAATTAATGTCCAATATTATAATTTAATACATGCCTTTCGTGTTAAAAATATTTTCATAATATTCTTGATTTAGCATTTTGTATAAACTCAATATTTTAATTTGATCAATGGCAAAAAATAATTACAGAAATAGTACATCAATACACTTCATTTATTTACATTGTTAGATATTTAAAGTTTTGTGTTGGCATAAGTATTATATATAAATATTGGTATACGTTAATCAATTCAGTTAGTTGTCAATATGTTATAGTTTATTTTACAAAAATAATTAAAAATAATATTAAAGATAATAATCGACTTTTTTTTAGACACAAATGCACTTATACCACTTTCATTAACAACAAATTATGAAAATATTATCAATTTCAAATTATTTTTTTAAATAAATAATAAGTAATAAATGAAGACATATAAGCGAGGGCGGCTCGTCCATATATATTGCGGGACTGCAGCACCCTTAAGCAAATTGAGGAAAAATATTTTTTTGTTATATTAATATATTTGTCAATTAGTTACGTATACAAAAAAATAAATATAATAATACTACGCGGGCAGTATTACTCCGCGCGACGTGTATTGGATGGATGCGGGCGGTGGCGAAGTACGGAGGGGGGGGGGGGTCTCGCCGCGAAGCCGTGTCGCGCTGCGACTTGATGCAGTCATACTGACTCACAGCTTTTCTGAGCTATGCTTTTCACTTATTCTATTATTGTTAATATTTAGTACTTTTACCTCCCTTCATTTTTTTTATATTATAAATAAAATATAAGTGAAATATACTTTTTAATTTTTAATATTCCTTAGGTATGTAAGGCAATAAACTCAACATATATCTATATTTCTCTCTTGTTATGGATCTCGAAGTTAGATACAGAATTGACAGTGATATTGCCAAACTTTTTAGGCCTTTAACGTTTTCCAAATAAATCAAGAACTTTAATTTCAGCGTTTACTTACATAGAAATATATAAAAAAAAATGTGCAGTTCAATGTATTCTTTCTGCGGCTGTATTTTTTTAAACTAAAGTATTTTTTGGGTGGATAAGTTGTATAAAAAAATCAGGAAATCTCAGATTAACGTCACTATATTACTCTTCAATATTGCCATGATCAAGTAAATCGATTTTAGTTACTTTAGAATTTTTTTAGGGCATTTGTCGATGAAGTTTCAGTTTCAGATAATAGTATTTGACTCCAATTACTGTATCTGTCCATAGTTTTATCTCTAAATAAATGCAAAGAAGTAAAGAAAGTATTATTTAATCTCTTCGATTCAAATTGCGATCCAAAATCCGTTTTATTCTTTAGTAAAGCATTTCTTCAGCACTATTAAAATAATATAAAACATTTTGTTTTTTGTCTTTTTAGCTAAAGTCAGTTTTTCTGCTAAGCCTTTTTTACTATCAGACTTTTATGCATCTAAAACTAAAATCACAAAACTCCCACAATTTTTTTGTTAATTGTGATGACTTTTATAACAATGACAATGTTTAGAATGATATGCGAACTGATGATAAATTACTTGCATACATCATTAGAAGAGACAATATGTGCACCAGATCTGCATGGTGAAGATAATGATTTTTACAAATCTCTTTCATTCACATTTTTTATGTATAAAATTTAGGAAGTAATTTGGACTGAAATGCATATTTTTATTCGCTTCAATATTGCAAACGATTACGACATAAATACTTATAGATGAGAGTTTCCGCCGAAAGGGGTGAAGGCGGAGGCTGGTATGGGGTGACGCGACATATATTTGCGATTCCGATATAAAATGGTTTGGTGAATGGAATCTGATATGTCAATAAGTTGACACGGAGCGGCAATAAAGTCGAGCGGGACGGACGGCCGCTCAAAGGACACTCGGCATATCGCGACAAAATCAAAAGCGGAAACAGCAATAAATGCAAATTCTTCTTTGGTGCAACATCCGGGCCGGGCCCCGATATTGACTCGCGCATAATGGTGATCTGACGTCGCGCCTTCACCTCATATCATCGCAGATTATATCCGTTTGCGACTTTTTATTGCGACTGGCAACACCGAAAGCCGTGCTCTGGAAAAGCTCTGGATGTTATTAGACTTATTTGAAAAATCGAATGACTTTTGGGGGTGGGGTGAGCGCTGCGCTCTTCAATCATGCGCGACGTTATTAAATTTTTCAGCATCCGTATAATATTGTATTTCTTTAAAATAGGACTTCAGCCGTAAGCACATTCGATGCAATCATAAAAACAATTATCGGTTTTCATTGCACCTGAACATTAAAAAAATCAATGATATAGATCTACAGTACATGAGAATGCTATCGAGGCTATCGAGCATGTCTTGGGGACCAAGACATTCTTCCGACTGACATCGAAGCTTTGGACCAAGCCGCACTCAAGAAGAGACTCCCTGGTATTGCGTTAAAGATATGGCAATCCCGTTGGTCTGCTGAAAGCACGGGCAGAACTGGTTTCCGGTTCTTCTCCAATGTACTAGCTCGAGTTAAGCTGCTTTGGTTAGTTTCTGACCATTACGTGTCCCATTTTGTCACGGGACATGGCTCCTTTAACGCCAATCTTCATCGGCTGGGCCTCAGGGATGACCAGGCTTGCGAGTTTTGTGACTTCAATGAACAATCATCGGAACACATTCTTTGGGAGTGTCCGGAGTTTTGTTATGAAAGAGAGACTATGCTCAATGTAGTGAGGCGGTCCCCTGGCCCCGTCTGTCATCAGGACCTTGTCTCCTCCATCCCTGCTTATAGGGTTTTTGTGACTTACGTCGGCCAGGTCGGAGCGAGACCTCGATTCCCTCCAGGAAAACCTCAGCCATATTTGCTATTATTTATGATACTTTTGTAATAATATAGATTTTAATTATTTATAACGCAGTTATGGTAAATAATCGTAGAAAATTTATGGTTGATGAATAAAGAAGTACATGAGAATTATCTCATAGGACAGACCCATAAGACTGGGAAAATAATTATATTCTAAATTTTGTAGAAATTGTTTCTGTATCTGTCAAAGAAATAAAATCATCCACTCTAAATGCTTGATGGCAAAAGTCATGACTAGAAGTAGTCCATCGAGAAAGAAAATTAAAATTTGTCGTAGTATTAATAGAGAGGGATTTGATGACCTGGATATTCAAGATATTGAAGAAACATTAAACGACCGTGTACTTTTTGAGGAAGTAGAAATGTTAGATGAATCTACCATGATTAATGACTCCGAAAGCAGCTGCAGCGAATCAGCTACATGTTCCACATTGAAAACAATAAATTAATATTTTGGTTTGCTGATTAGAATATTTTTTTATAGAAAATGTTCATATAATGGAATAAGTTTAAAGTTAGAGGAAATTAAAAAAACGCATTGGTATCTAATCAGGAAATGTATAAAAATTTACATGCTTAAAGCAGACCATTACACAGTTTTTAAAGCGGCTCGTCGGCAAAATATTTGGGGGTGCTGCGGAAGATTAGAAATTAAAAAAAAGTATATTTCAAAAGGGACTCAGTATGGACAGCTTCTAAATATTAGCTAAACATCGAATTTTCATGTTTTTTTTTATTATCAAGAACAGAAACTTTCGACATATACGGAGGCTGAATCATCATAAAGCTGTTCTTTTTGCATTACATTAAAGTAAATATCAAATTTGACTACTAATCTACGTCAATGACAAATACCAAATACGTCAATGACAAATGTACCAACACAACAAAATGTAACAATAAATATAAAAAAAAATATTTATATTTTTTAAGGAACATATTGTCATATACAGTTGTATATTATACAGTGTAAATCTTAATCAAGTTAGATTTTATTATTTATTTAAGTATAATTCAACAAACATTAATATGCATTATTAAAATTATAACGAATCGGATAAGTTGGATGTGTCTTTT
Source organism: Philopotamus ludificatus (assembly GCA_022495035.1). Classification (NCBI taxonomy): domain Eukaryota; kingdom Metazoa; phylum Arthropoda; class Insecta; order Trichoptera; family Philopotamidae; genus Philopotamus; species Philopotamus ludificatus. The sequence continues at coordinate 77,765 of JAGXCT010036859.1, read as the reverse complement.
AAACTTCATAGGGACGTACTTTATTTATCTAATATTCAATGTTTTATTAAACATTTTATTATATATCTTATTAGTATTAATAAATATTATATTCCGTCAAAATATATAAAAATATGTTATTTATTAACCATGGTTGAAGAATCACTTAAATTAAAAATCTCTAGGCCTGAATAATGACAAAAAATTGTAGGGTGGCTCACCAGGGGTAGGTGGGGGGTTAAGTGGAGCGATTACAGTCCGATCCGGCGATGACGATAGGAAGTCGAAGACATTGTGGGATTTAAATACATAATCATTTCCATACACTTAGCAGCCTCTTTTTAACCTACACTTGATACTGGGTATTAATTTTCCCTTTGAGCGTACAGTAATACCACGTGGAAGGAATGTACTCGAACTAATATAACTATTATAATATACCTCGATCACATGAAAATGTATTGATATAATAAAATATTCAACATCGTTAATATGAACAGTGCCTTCTTGAAAAATGACTGAATATGGATTTTTATAAATGTCATGGATGAAGTTGTTTCAAAATTTATTTGTGACGGAACTCTCATAGCGACTTTTCATCATTCAATCAGGCAAAAAAATATATTGTGTCGCGAATTTTAATATTGCTAATCGCTATCCATGCGATCTTGTGTACGATAGGCCGAATTTATTAAAACGTGCACGCGAGCAAGCAAAATGACGGACAAATAAGAAAAGCCGATAATGGCGGCCGCGGCCCTGCCATTAATGCCACGAGGTGTACTGAATATTTCAGGATTAATTTTCAAAATTTCGTGTTTAATATCTTTCACTATAGTGACATATTAAATTGCAGAATTCTATATATAATGAATTTAGATGAATAATTTCATTCGGTGGAAATAATTCATAATATTAATAATTTATCAGCAAAAGATATATAAAAAATATCATAAGAGTTTAGAAAAATTGAAACCACGGATAATCAATATAATATGTCTTTTAAATTTTTATTCGGTCTAGAGATAGTATCATTTAGAAAAGTAAGCATCTGTATTTTTACTCTTTTGGCATCTATATTATTATTTAGAGATATTAACAGTATATTTTTATACACGGAAGCATCCGGAATGCATTTATACGTAAAAATATAATCAGATGTAATTTCAATTATTTTTTTTAATCATTTTTTTTGATATTATTGAGTCAAAGTAGTAGGATAGTATCTTCCATCGATTAGTATTCTGTACAAATTCCTTAATTTTTCAAAAAATCGTTCATATTATTTTAGTTAAATTCATATTCATTCAGATTGAACAATTTTTAAGTTTCTGATTCATCAATTTTTTTTAAGCAAAATTCAAATATGTTCCTTAATGGTGTTGAGAGTACAAATATTATAAGGTTTCTACGATAATTTATAAAAATAATTATATTAACCTAGGGGTGCCGATGGGATCTATTGATATTTGGGACCCCAAGTTTTTGTTTTTTGATTTTTCTCGAATAACTCTTTTAATATAAATGCTACATGTCACAAACTTTTTGTATTGGTCCAAAAAAGTCTATAATAATAATCATTGACCTTTAATGTCCGCAATTGCGGAAAAAAATAAAAACAACAATATTCGTTTCTGTTGCTACGGGCGTGATGTTTTTTCTCGCTCGCATCCGGTATGATGTGCCGAGTGCGAGTGAAACCGTGCAAGTGACACGTCACGCGTCATATTGATTAGTAGAAAAATCCAAAATATGAAGCATATTTATCTATACAAACTATTTTATTCTTAGAATAATCCTTTTCTTTTAAATAGACCAGATATCGATGAAGAATTTATCAATATCTTGACTTTAAACGTTTTGGGTATATTTTTAATTATAAATAGACCCCCTTCAGATGACACGGTTGTTTTCGAGCCGCGTGACGGATCGGTTAAAGAATACTGATTTTTATAATTAACTGATATTTTGGATTTGAAAAATTTAATATATTTTTTATTAGTAATACAATAGTATGTCTGAGCATGGCTTATATGGAATTAAAATGTCAGTGAACACTTATTTGGTACCCAGACTGGGATTAATCCTTGCTAACAATGTCTGCTATGCCTGGTGTAATGTGGCACTCTACAAAATTTTTCCATTCACTTTTTTCCCATGGCTTACAATCAACGCTTTTGTCAGCGAAATGTTGATGAATTTTCAGTTATTGTCATTTAAAAACAGTAGAAGACTAATTGCTAATGGGCCGGAAATTTTCTTTCCAATTAGACTTTGTGCAAATTTAATTTTGGGGCGTAATTTTCATTTGATGTGTATTTTGTATATGAATATTAGTAATTTGTGCGAGTGGTCGACTTTTCCTTTTAGGACGTAATTTGCGGATAAAGGAAGCTGCTGGGGTGGGCGACATGGGGACAGGAAACAGGGGGAGAAGTCCAAATTGCACCGATTGACGAATAATTGTAAATAATAAAGAGCAAGAAGAATGAAAGACATTTTAAATTTTCCAGCGAGCGGACACAAAGGGAGTCGGACGATTGTCTATAGCCGACGGGTGTCCCACTATACTAAGAAAAATATTTTAATTCATAAAAAATGATACCCAAACCCAAAGTTAAACATTAAGATAAAACAATTTACCAAAATTCTATTCTTACAAATAGTGATCACAATTAATAGAGAATATATTGTTGATGTATTCAAGTTTAATTGCATATTATAACAATTAATTATAAATATTTAGTTATTTTTTAAACACACGGTATCCAGCAAAGTTAAATCCGCGGCCCTGCTCTTTGGTAAGTACCGACAAATGGCGGGAAGCGAGTTACAATTGGTCGCGCATCATCTCAACTACCCGCGACACTCCATAAACAGTGGTACACGTGATATAATTTAATAATTTAAAAATTTTCTTCAAATCCAAAACATTAATCTACGATTGTCCGTGCCACCATTGACTGGGCTTTCTGAGAATTCTTAAAACAAAGAAACGGGGGAAAATTCATTGAAATCAAGTCACTTGTGATCCCCAGCTTGTATACTATATGATAATATTAATAATAAGAATATGAAATTAAAACTTATTCCTAAAATCAATACTATAGAGTTAAGTAAAGTCATTTGAATTGTGAATTTTGACAAAAGATATTATTATTTAATATTTAATCTATATAGGATATGCTGATTAACACAAAATTTTATTATTAATTTAAAAAAAATAATAAATCATTGCTAAAAATATTTTAAATTTTTTTTAAACTTACAAACTACTTCTAAATATTGGATATTTAATTTTTCTCGAATACCTTTGATATAATTTCTAAATAACACAAACTTTTGGTATTCGTCTAAATAATGAATATTTAAATAATCATTGTCTTTTATTACCTGCAATTGCGAAAAAAAAATAAAAATACCAATATTCTCTTCTGGTGCCATGTTTTTTCTCGCTCGCGTTCGGTACGATGTGCTGATTGCAAATGAAACGTGCGATTAACTCGTGCAGCGAGAGCTCAGTCAATATTAATCAATATCTTGATTATTGGGGTATCTGAGATACCCCCTTCGGACAACGCGGTTGCTTTTGAACCGCGTGACGGATGGTTTATATAAGATATAGGAGGGAGAGGGACGCAGGAGGAGATGCTGCCCCACACCTCACAATTGGCAACTCAATATATTATATGACAAAAATATAAAAGAATGCAAAACCTAATTTAAATCTAACCATAAAACATAAATTAGGACAGGTTGAAAAAATCAATGTTTATTGCCGATTTTGAAGGCCCCCTAAAATAGGAGATGCCTCAGTCCTCGCATTTTGTCTGAAAGGCCCTGTCACCAACGGTGATGGTTTTCGATTTAAAGACCAGCATTCTTTGATCTTATCATTGTTTTTGAAAATGTACCGTGTATTTCTTTACACATTTTGATTAATATAATTTTAATTAGTATTATAAAAATAAAACACCGTATTAATTCTTAGTAGTAATAAAGAAACATTGATTTGTATAACTGCAAGTTCAGTTCTTGAATACAATCAACCATTCTATAGTGCCGAGATTGGGACCACGCTATAGAAACCCATCCTTAAGAAGACTAGACACTGATACAAAATTTGGGGTTAGGTTTTTTTGTAATTTGTAAATTGGACGAAATTAATACATCAAGCAACCTTGTTTTATTTTTAGTTGAAAATTATCGGCGAACTTGAAGAAAGCACTATAGGAAAGACTCTATGGCACTATAGAAGGGTTAATTATATATTTAAAAATTAACAACATAATATAATAAAAATAATTGTTCAATTAGTGGATTTGTTTGATTAATTTAATTGTCGAATTTGGTATATTTAATGAAAATTTAGAGAACTAAATAGTCGGATGTTGCCCATATTTAAGAGCAGATCGTTTGGAGGGCTATTAGTGCTCAACTTAGCTAGTTCCTATTTGTAGTCCTTGAACTTCTTTAAGGCATATATTCGTTCAGATTTTTTTGGTGTTATATTAATTAATACAATAAATTATTAATATCGTTTCCTAGTATAATTATTTTGAGTAGTTTATGACCAAACTACAGTATGAAAAGATAATGTTATTAAAATATTTTTTTCTTGGATCCATTATATATAGAAAAATATTTTTTTTAGTTTGGTGCAGATTTTTTGTGCAATTTACTTATTTTTTTAATATTAATAAATAAAAATAGCATTTTATTATGCTTAAGACTTTTATTACCGCTCACGATTAATCCAACGCCCACAAGAAGGGGGTAGCAATCACTTGTTATATATCTTTTTAAAATTATATTATAATTATAGAAATAATCGCGTTACGCCAATGTAAAATATTTTTTGCAAGTACCTCCGAATTAAGTACGTAAGTGAGTAGTGTGGAACGCCGAGGGAAGTGGAAGCGATCGGAGTTCAAAAGAGCGCTCAGGAAGGAAGCCGACAAATTACCAGCCGTGCGCAATGGTAACTCAATCAATCTGCGGTAAACTGCGCTCTTTTGAGCATCAATTGTCATCTGGGAAGCATCGGCAACTATGTACGAGATAATTCTCTTAATTAACGAGTCCCGAGAAACTTTACACTAAGAGTACACGTAGTAATTCATTTAAAAGTATTTATAAACACATGTATATATATATATATTTTAATGAAATAATTAAAAATAAAATTAATGGCAGTCAATTGAATGGAGTTGTGTAGGCCGCCGCATTCACAGTGGAGGTAGGGATGATGTTGGCAGGTCACCACCCGCTGCTAAGAGTAATTGGCAACCTCATCTCTTGGTTATACGGATAACAAACATAATGACCTAACGACATTTATTTAAAACGATCTTAAAAAAATAGTCAAAAAATACTTATACATGTTAATGACAACATTGTTAATTGTCATAATGTATCATATTAATTACTTGTTGAAGTTATTAAGTTGTAATGAATAAAATATGGATTATGTCATATCACCATAGCAGTCTAGACAGATTTGCGATATTTATTTTAAACAGAAATGATAAAAAAATATATGAAAAGATAACGTGATCGGATGCTGTGTTGTGTCGGGAGGGAGAGGGGTGGCTCGGAGTGTATTTGATGTTTCAACAAAAGATGTCACCGTAATGCTATTTATTATCCAAGTTTACGTAATTACAGGGTAAGCGGGCGCTGTCCCTTGCAGGTGAACCCGGCTCCATGCTAAGACATTACTTTTTATTATTGATCCTGCTAATAATACCCCTGGAATATGCCGTTGATGGCCGTAGATTTTAATTGCGAAAAAATGGCGGACGACATAAATTTGCGTCGAATGTACGGGTTGCAATTGCAGAGCGAGGGTGGGTTTAATTTTTTTCTAGGGTAGAAACAGATTTGGCCGTATATTCAGGAGGAGATTCACAAAAAACGGATTATTGCCAAATGTTCAGCTTTTTAAACGAGAGGCTTTCACGAGTGGCTGCGGTTCATAATGCCGGGGGAGTCAGAAATTTAAATCAATTTCAAAATCATCACGCCATCATCTAAAACTATAAATTATTAAGGAAAATCATTTAGCTAATATAGATTAATAAATATTCGAAATGTTTTTAAAAAATAGAATATATAGAGATAACTAAAATAACCTATCTGGATGTGATAAAGAAACTTATTATATTGGATCATCATCATCAGTCGCCTTCAGAAGCCCTGGTCTCATTCAACACCCTTCTCTATTTTATCAGGTCTGTCGCCACGTCGCTCCATCTCCAGGTAAGTTTCAATGATGCAGTGTCCTTCTGTGGACAGTCCAACCACCTCAGCTTTGTTCGTCCTTTCCTCCGAGGATAGAAAGTATTGTAAACCATAAGGATTTTCAGCGGCTGACTGTCTGACCGCATACTAGACAGTCTGTCTGGCCTCTGACGACAGCAGTGACTGCTATATCCTTGTATAGTCGGTACAGATTCTCGTTGCTTTAGATAAGCCATTTTCTGTCATCGAATATGGCTCCAAATATTCGTCTCCGAATTCTCCTTTCCAGGATATCCAGTTGTCGCTCATCTTACATTGGGATTTAACAAATTAAGACAATAGTAGTATTTTAATATAAAAATTGGTATTAAAATGAAAGAAGATTTAAATGAAAATTAAGAGTGATTCAACAATTTTCAATTGTATAATTAGTCAAGGTGTTACATATTTTAATATTTTTGATTAATTTATTGAAGTTCTTTTTAATGCCAATGAAACAATGCGAGAATACTTAATCTATACATTCTATAGGATGGCTTAAGATTTTTTTTCCATTTCACAGTGCAATTAATCCTAATACCCAATCTTTTCTTTAAACAATTAATGTTTACAGGATTATTTTTACAGAGAAGTGCTTATTATACATATCATTTCGTAGAACTTACTAAGCGTGTATATTGTGAAATTTTGAATATGATAAATTACTTATTAGATGCTGCAGATAATAGATAATACATATTTTTCATAATACAAACGAAGGATTTTCATTTATTCGAATCGAGTTATTACATTAGGTATGTTTTATTTTTAGATATTTTTTAAATGGTTTTTACCACGTTTTATATCAATTCAATATTGTAATTTGTTTAACCATGCCGTACCGATGGGGTCTATTTGGACGCCAAGTTTTTAATTTTTCTCGAATAACTCTTTTAATATAAATCCCACATATCACAAACAATATTCGCGTCTATTGCTAAGGGTCCGATGTGTTTTTTCGCTCACATCCGGTACGAAGTGCGAGTGAAACGTACGACACTTGCTGCAAGAATTTGCCGGCGTGTATTCAGTCTGGGGCGGGACAACACGCGCATAACATGATTTATAAAGCATATCATCAAAAACATTTTTATTCATAAAATAATCTTTTTTTTTTAAAAAAGTCAAGATATTGATTAATTTTATTATCTTTAATATGCCCTCTTCGGACGACTGGTGTATTTCAGAAATCTGAAAAAATACTAAGGAGGTATATACGTTAACAAAAAGAAGGTTGTAGTTTTGCATAAACTCGCGAAATTTACTGACGCTGATTCTGCATACAAATAAAATAATTAATGAATTTGGATTATTGAATATAGTATTTATATAGTGTCACTATTTGATATAAAACGCATTCGTTTACGTAAAACCCAAAAAAGAGATTGATTAGCTTTTGACAATATTTTTAATAAATCTCTCTCTAATATTGTTTTATTTATGGTAAAAAAAAAAGTTTTATTACTAATATTATTACTATACCCTTAATATTATTTTTAATATTCTGACTCTTGAGGGGTTACTTTGGATTTATTTACTAAGCTCGAAGAACTTAGCCCCTCTAAATCTATATATTAGTGATATATAAATTTTAATAATGTTTTTTATTAAAAAATATTGCATTGTCACTTTGCATCCGTCAGTATAGAGTGGCTCAATAAAACGCGGACAGATTAAAAAGCGGGTAAACACTCGAAACTTATTGTGCACTCGGTCTTGGAGTGGGCATGGCCGAAAAAATTTAACCCACCCCCATCCCAAACAGCGATCCCCCGGCCGGCTGGAGCCGAATATGAAAATCAAATCCGAATGTATCTAATCATCGCAACCCTCGGCGGTGATAATTTACGAAACTAGATGAGAATAATGGATAATTAACTTCTTCATATATTAAATTGTTTACCAGCTCGGCACATATTGAATGGAGAGATGGATTCTAAAATTTAATAATGCTCACACATAAAGGTGAGCGGGCTAAAGGGGTTATAATAATCAGAGCGATTTGGAAATTTAATAAACGGGCGTCTGTGAGACGTTGCGAATCGTTCTCCCGTATAATTTGGATTTTCCAAAAAATCATTATTACTAATGTAATTTGTATGTGTTTCAGATGACAATACCGTCCAAATTTCAATAAGCTGTGTAACAAGGTGTGTGTTTGTATTAAATACAGTTCACAGGAACCAGGAATATTCTATTGTAAATCGCGTGCCGTTGTGAACGGTTCTATTGACTAAGTTACGTGCTTTTTGCCATTATTAATAATTTAATATCTCACAGATGCCAAAACAGACGGAGCCCCCAACTTTGAATTATTATTTAAATGTAATATTAATTACGAATTAATATGGGAAATGATATTTTCAGAAAATAGATATAATACTCAACTATATTGACATATTAAGTATTTATGACTAACTGACGGCGTTGTTTGAACTAAAACTATGCACGATACAATAGTGGTTATTCATTTAATAATTCTTGATCGTTCAAATAATTTTGAAATATTAAAAAAGATGAATAAATGTGTATAAAAATGAAGCAGATTTTATAATACCAAATTTACACCAAGAGAAAATGTCAAAAGAAATAGGGATTTCTTAGTGGTTGTTTGTATGCAAGAAATTAAAACAGTATGTATGGAAATGCAAAATAAAAATATTCATTGGCACATTTGGCAGTAGAGGATTTAGCATTTGAGAGGCCCCAGACGAAATTAATTTTTACGTTTTCGGAAATATCCGCCACTATTGATTGGAATGAAAAAAGGTGTGGTTCCGCAATGTTCTTAACTGGACCTACCTGGTTGGGAGTTCCAGAATTGTCCCCGCTTGCCAAAAATAGACACATTTATAGAGAAAAGACAAAGGCAGTAGATCATTTACGTCTAAATATGGACAGGCACACAAAAAAGAAGAAAAAAATAGTTATACATTTTAATATAAAAATCGATTAACCTAATTAACTCTCTAAGTTTTTTTCTCGAAGAGTTTAATATAAACTCTATATGTCACAGTTTTTTTGTATTTGTGTAAAAAGTCTAAAGAATAAATATTATAAATAATCATTAGTGTACGCAATCATATGTTGTAACAGTATTAGCTTCTGTAGCCACGGGTGCGTTGTTTTTTATCGCTCGCATCCGGTACGATTTTCCAAGTGCGAGTGAAACGTACGAGAGACAAGTGTAGCGAGAGCTTAGTCTGCAGTGAGTTGTGACGCCGAGTGTGCGTGTCTTCTATTTGACTAGTTAAAAATCCAAAAAATTAACCAAATTATGAAGCATATCATGAATAACTATTTTTATTCTTAGAATAATCATTTTTTTTTTAAAAAGCCAAGATATTGATGAATATTTCATTAATACCTTGATTTAAAATGCTTGGGGTCTATTTTCCATTCCCATCTAGACCCCTTTAGACGACGCGATTGGTTTCGAGCCGCCGTGACGGATTAGATAAATTGAAGTTTTAAATTAAAATTAAGAGCGATTCTCTAATTTTCCATTTAAAACTATATTACTGATTACATCTGAATGTTAGTTATCTAGAAGTAAACGCACTGCCTAATAACTGCAAATCCTGATCAATAAAAAAGTGGCTTTACTCGACTACAAATTGGGGAATTTATCCTTGGTCTAATGATTTGAGCAATTGAAAAACTGTCTCATTAATTAAACTCACCACACTTCTCATTTTACTTTATGACTTTTAGATATTTAATGATATTGTGACGTCAGCAAAATTCTCACTTGAAATATAGAATATACAGACAGCGCCATTAAATTTCTGAGTATTTAGAGTTTTTTTATTCGATATCTCATGATCCTGATTTTTATTTACAATAACTTACACAAAAACCTATTTTATTAGAAATCATGACTAATATCATAATATAATACCCGAATCTTGTGTAGATCTCTATTTATACATTAAGCCATGTGAAAAGAAATGACATTTTTCTGCAGTTTTTTAATACCTCTTTCTTGAAAGTCTGCTAGTTATTTTTAAATACGACACCAAGTGATTTTGGATTTGTAGTTTTTTTTATCTCGAAGCGAATGTTCCATCGACCTAACTTAATATCCATAAGGTGCAACATCATGGTGGATGTTGCAGAACTTGAAAGTGTCTTACTTTGTCCTGCATACTTCTTGATGCGTCTAGTTTTTCATTATCATTCTGGAGGATTTATCTTTGATTATTTAGATTATTAGAGTATATTATTTAATCTTAGTAATTGGAGCCGTATTTGACGACGAAGAATGGCGTATCCGAAGCAACGAGGGGCTGTACCGACTATACGAGGATATACAAGTCACAGCTGTCGTCAGAGAGGCCAGACAGACTGCCAATGATGCGGGACAGTCAGCCGCTGAAAATGCTTATGGTTAACAAACCTTTCTATCCTCGGAGGAAAGGACGAACAAGGTTGAGATGGTTGGTTTGTGCACAGAGGGACACTGTATCATTGAAACTTACCGGAAGATGGAGCGACGTAGCGGCAGACTGGATAAAATGGAGAAGGGTGTTGAATGAGACCAGGGCTTCTGAAGGCGGCTGATGATGATGATCCAATATAATAATTTTCTTTATCACATCCAGATAGGTTATTTTAGTTATCTCTTTAGTTATTTTAGTTATTAAGGCCAGGGCTCTACAATGGGGCTGTTGCGCCTATGATGATGAATAATTTTGTTGTTTGCGGCGATTGGCTATGATGGGATTTCAAATATGTCATCCTCTCTTAGTCCTACTTGGAATTGGTAATCCAAAATATTGTCAATCGTTGTCTTGATCTACATTGTCCTCGTCTTTCTTTCACGTTGCCGCCTGCCACTAAACTCACCACGCAGTTCCTTTCTGTTTACCGCGTCAAAGGTACTGAAGAATTATCATCTGGGATTCGAAGAATAGTCTATTTCTTGAGAATACAACATAATCATCATCTACTGATTAATAATATATTATTTATTATATTAATTATATTTGTATGCGATATTTATGTACATTTCTGTACAATAATTTAATATAGAGTCGCTTTATCCATTATATTATCCGTCTGTGAATGGTCCCGTCTCGTCTGTAGCGAGAATTGCTCAGCAGCATTGTATCAAATTCAATTATCTCAAATTTGGCATCAATCGGAATTATTGGCAATTAAAATTTTGGATATTGCCAATATAAAAAGAGCGTTACGCTTCGTTAAAAGGCCCGTCGCAGACAAGTTAATTATCATTATATTCCCAGTTAAGTGGAAAGAATTTACGGATGAACGCCATTGTGTTGACAAAAGAGCATCAAGATCAAAGAGGGATGATCATCCGCCCATCCCATCAGAACGAATCGCATACCTCGCTCATCTTTCTATAATCTCCCCAATTTGGTGCCGGCATCACTATTCTTTATACACTAGACGCTTAAAAAATAATATATTGAGAAAATGCCCATATTTTTTATGAAAATTCGATGTATTTTCATGGATGTATTTGATGCAGTTGTGTAAAAATGTATTTTTTGCGGATATCCGCATTGAAGATAGATGTTTGTTGATGGCTTTTTTTTAGAAAATTTTGATAATGGAAGGCGTTATGAATTAATTTTCGCAATTATTTGCGCCACGGAGCCGCGACCGAATGTCCTGCCGCCGAAATGGTTGGATAAACGTCGACAATAGTCTGAGTCGGGGGTGGGCTCCCGGGTGGGGGCCGTGGGGGATGGGACGGTTGTTCCCGTTCATATTAATCTCTACTTATTACATCTCTGTTAGCGCTCAGTTCTGCTTCGCAGTAATTTCCATATTGTGATGTCGACATCAAACACGCAACACCTCGTCAAAGCGAACCGTCTACAATGGTGTCACATTTTTATCATATTGTCATAGATACACTCCGTGTTTCACGCCCAATTGTACACGGTGTAGAGTCATCGCTCTAATTGGCGCCCGGAAAACCGGGAGAGGAAATCTTAAAATCAAGATTAAAAACGTCCGCAATATTATATTAAAATATTCAGTATTAAAATTATAAATAAAGTGTTAGATAACATTTTCATTTAGATAATATGGAATTTGTATAGTGTATACACACATAAGTAGATATCGAGGAAGTGGTGTGGATGTGAACCTGAAATCTGCGCCATTTGAGTAAACCAAGCAGCGCTGCCATGAACAACTTTAATAAAACCAACGGCCTGAGTCGTATTTGTAATTCATCTGCACGCCATTTTATTTTATTCAAAAATAATTAAAACTCAGATATAAATTTAATAAAAAATCATTCACCTCGATGATACAATAAATATAATCATTCATTAAAATATTAATAATCATGCGAAAAAAATATTTTTAATAAATCATCTTTGATAATATTATATATAAATAAGCTATGAATATGCATGATTTATTTTTTAGATAAAATTCTCGGTATTTTGTGAGTCATGCGTTTTTTCCACGCCGCCAAATGGCAAGTCAGAGTTATTTAATAAACCTGATAAAAGCTAACGTAACTTTATTTTGCTCATTGGGGTCGCTCCCTGGTGAACTTTTAGCCTTTATTGTGTTACCACCGCCACAATTGGACTGCAATAAGACTGAGTTTTCACTCACACCGAAATCATTGATACCGTCTAGAAAATTCATCAAAATTTTAATGAAATCAAACGCCATTGTCTCGTCTCGTGTTTTCCAGACGGATTTTTGCATGAATGAGGATTAGCGCAATTGTACCTGTGTATACGTAAAAGGATTATATGGGATTTGATCATTCATACGGCAACACTTGCTATTGCATTTTGTAAAAAAAAAAAACTACAGCCGGAAGGCGCCAGCTTCTCATTACCTGCAATTTCGGAAACAATCATTGCATGCAGATTGCATGAATGAATTTTGTATGAAACATTATTCATGAATAGAAATAAATGAAAGTGTCAATATGTTCAAAAAATATTTATCAAAAATATTTCGCATAATATTAAAAAATAATACTTATTAATATTGTTTTAAAAGATAGGCTGATTTTTTTGTTGTGTGTCAAATGACAATTGGTTAATTTTCAGTAGTGGATACACTATGTGTGGTCCTAAGTGGATAAGAATGTTATCTATACACATTTATCATATTGCAGAATAGTATTTTTTTATATACGCACAGAATTGCGCACGATTGCGTCTCGAAAATATGTTATTCTTGTGTTTGTTATTTTGCAAATTAAATTATTTATTTAAATGATAGTTTTTTTCATAATTTGCAAATGGTCGTCCCGAGATTGGTAGGCGGAGAATCATGTAAGGCACGTGACTCTAGACAACCAATAGAATCGCGTTATTTGATTTCCCTCCACCCGCGGGCCGTGGCTCTAATTCAATTAGCGGCCCCGGCAGCCACATTGGCTCTCCTATATTTCGCTTCTATGTATGTGTGTGTAAAAATATTTTAAATAAAACAAAATAACTAAAAAATAAATCAAAATAAAGATTTATATACTAAATAAATATAACCGATTTCTCGGAAGAAATTCTTAACAAAAATTATTCAGGTAAATAATTAATATACACAGCGTCTTTGTTATAATCTGTAAATCCGTAATTACTAGCTGCCCTTTGTTACCTGTATAAAATGTCAAGTCAAGAAATAGACGGGTAAAGCGATTTGCAAAATTAGATAATGGAGAAGATACGCCATTATTAATCTGATCGTTTCTTGGAAGTGTACAGGTAAAATTTTTAATTAAAAATTTTCCAGTGTATTCGAATCGTTTCGTATTAATTATCTGTAGTTGTGTATAAATGATCATTCTGATCATTTATACACTGTTTTTTGCAGACGTGGTGAATTACGTACGCAAAATTAACTACTTAATCCCCCGGTCGACCAGTCGATTGAGTTTATGTAGCACTTTGTTGATTCGCAAAGATCACGTGATGATGGGGGAGATAGGGCCGTTTAATATGAGTCGTGTCAGTGTATGTTTGTGTGTCTGACAGGACCGGCTGTGGCTGTGTACCATTTTTTTTAAAGATAATAATGCATATTTTTATTATTCAATACAATACTAATCAATACAACAATAATAATCAGTGTTAATTAAAATATTTCTATTTCTTATATTTTAATATTTAATATAAAATATAAGGTTGGTAGGAAAATATTTACTACTGTTGTGATTATTAAAAAAAATATAGTATTTGCCTTTTTGTTAATTGCTTCAATTTAGCGATGCTTAACCTTTTTTCACAGGTAACAATTTGCATTCGTGGAAGATTCATTTTACGCACCTAGTAAAAATAGGAATGTTTTATTTCATTTTACACATGTAGCCTGATTTTTGAAATAATTGATAATTTTTATTGGCATTGCAAGTATAACATTATAATATCAGAATCATTCATACTGCTTAAAATATGTTTTTTTTACCTATTTTCAATGATGGACATTTTTTTTCACATCCATTTACCTTTTTTTTATATTTTACGAATTGAGCGATTGTAGATTAAATATATCTGATTAAGATACTGAATTAAAAATGGAGAAAATGAATAATTAAGCAGCTGAAACTGGGTTTCATGTTCTTATTATATGGAACTATTGAAGAACGTATGATGTAGCGGTGATTTAAAAATTACTTGGTGGAAGGGTTTTAGATGAAGAAAGCGTTTATTAAATCACACGACAAATTAACCAATATGTTACGCGGCACGAAACCAACCGCGTCGTCCGAAAGGGGTATATTTATAATGAAAAATAGACCTAAAGCATAAAATGCTAAAAAAATGATTATTCTACGAATAAAAATGGTTATTCATGATATGCTTCAAATTTTGGTCGATTTTTTGGATTTTTCTACTAATCAATATAAATGATATGCATACTCGACGATGTCCCGCCGCAGACTGAGGACACGCCGTCGACTACCCACAGCCGAATTCTCGCGGCATATGTCACTAGTAAGTACGTTTCACTCGCACTTGGCACATCGTATCGGATGCAAGCGAGAAAAAACATGGCGCTCGTGGCTACAGATGCGAATTTTGTTGTTTTTATTTTTTTTCCCAATTGCAGAAAAAGAAAGTCGATGTTGTTCTTAAGTAAATAGTTTTATTTGTTCTTTAGAATTGTTTAGACTGATAAAATAAGTTTGTGACATGTAGAATTTATATTAAAAGAATTATTTGAGAAAAATAAAAAAATTGGGAGATTTTTGGGTTAAGAGATTTTATGCTATTATTATTTATTACTTCTATCAAAAATCTGTTTTTCTCAAAACTCGTGATAATAATATTATTCTTCTTCTTCAGCGATTCAGTTTTCTAAGTCTAGAGAAGTCGCAAGGAGTTCCATCGGGTAAATACGGAAGCCGATATCTCATAACGATGTTGTTTTGGGTAAAAAAATCGTTCAAAAATCACGTTTTTAATTTGTTTGCAATTGAAAATAGTCAATCATGTAATAAAAAAGTAATCTAACATGGCTACCGATGTCAAGACATTGTGAGAATAAGATATATACAAACTGAGAATATTTTTTTTATGAAACCTTGTTGTTGTTAAACCATAATATCGCTTTGTCAACAAAATCAACTTTAGTACTTCATAAATAAATTCGAAATTAATTGACTCTAATAACGTTCATTATAAATTCATAAATTTTATAATTAGCCGATAAACGCAATTATTTTCTGACCATCTTAATTTAATATACGCGATATTAATTTGTGTAATATGTCTGAATATTCATAGTAATTCGTTGTCACCGATTTTATTTGGAATTAATAAATTATTAATATAATAATTTAATAATTTGGTGTTATGTGTGTGTATTGGTATTAGTATTTATTGAGTATGCGGCCCTGGCGTTATATACCCCTGCACTTGGGTTACGTCGCCACCCTTGCATTCAGGCTGTGTTGTAGCGGGATGTCAGTCAGTTGTCGATCAACAGCCAGTCGGGCAGGTCGCTCGCTGCGTCCTCCGCCAGCCACATCGCAACTGCTGCTGTCAAACTCGAACAAGACCGACTGTCAAATGCCAATTAGCAGCTGCATTATTTACAAATTGATCTATAAATATATGTGATTTGATCGAACATCATCATTCGATGATCCGAGTTGACAATAAAGTGCAAGAAACACCGCCTGCGATACAATAACATTAAAACATTACAACAAACAGCAATGTTTAACATTTAAGTGACAATAATTGAGTGTGGAGAGATTTGTGTGAATTGTGATTTTTCGTGTTGAATTGACGAAGAAAAAAATTATCCATGATGATTTCAAGACAGGGAAACAATAGACCGACGAATTCTGGAGTGGCCAGACCGAGGACGATGTACAGCATCGATCAAATCCTTGGAAATACACAGCCATCGCAGGATCCGTACAGAAAACACCAAGGTATTATTAATTATTATATGATAATAAAAATTGATAGATTCAAACCCCATGTTCGATAATATATGTATATCATTATCCATTCGAATGCGGTATATAAATGAGCCCAACACAAAGCGCATTGTATTTCATCTGCAATATTCTTTCTTGAACAGCTAGAGTGCGTCTCGAGAGCTTAATGCATCGTGATTTGTAACTAAAGGGTTACATTTTAGCCTCTATAGTCCTGAGAGCTTTTCAAAATCCTCAGAGTACCGCACGATCCATTCATGGCCCCACTCAAATTACCATCGTTGCGATAAATATTGGCAATTACGCGGTTGCGGTTCTCGCCTCGACTCAAAAACACAATAAACTATTTATATTTGTTTAAATAAACTCGACTGAGCTTCTATGAAAGTGCAACGCCCGCTGAGCTTTTGTGCATAGACATCTGTTCAATGCTGAAGAGCCGAATTTTTTTATTTAAACAAAGGTGCATTACAACGATTGATGTTATATTATGCATTTCATCTTAATCTTATCTACTCTGTCCACTTGGGAAATGATATTTGAGGAAAATACATATTATATTGACATATTAAGTTTTTATGACTTGTTTGTATTAAAACTACGAACGATTAGATGATGATTATTCATCTAATAATCGTTCCTGATCATTAAAATAATTTTGAGTATTGAAAAAGCTGAAAACGACATTTTACTATTCCAAATTTACAGCAAGAGAAAATGCCACAAAGAAATGGCGACTTTTTGGTGGTTATTTGTATATTACATGATATTAAATCCATATGCATGAAAGTGCCATGAAAAAAAAATATTGACACATTTGCATACTTAGAAACGTTTTAACCTTCAACTTTTAGTCGAATCTATGAGCAACTCTCGTTATATTTTTTTTTAAAAAATATTAAAAGAGATATTCATTGGGATCATTGGGAAATGATCAAGAAAAATAAAAAAAAACTTGTTTCAAGTTGTTGGCTGAAAAATCTTTTGGGCCACAATACGTCTGGCCCACGGAGTGGAAAAGGTTAATGTGTTTATAAAATAATCGTTTTCTAAATTGAAAATATATATTCAAATGAGCATAGGGTTGCATTGGCGACAACATGCAAACAAATTTGCACGTTGCGCCGGACCGTTTTAAACTAAACGTAATGAAAATTTTCAAAAGGTGGTCCGGTCTTTCATACGCGGCTTTGTTGCCATATGCGAAAAGGAAAATTTGCATAATTAGTACATACATCGAGATGAAAGTGACAAAGAAACGTTTCAAAATTCCATCACGTATGCAAAACGCGAAACGTTCGCGTCGCACGTTCGAATTAATCGTCGGATCATAGTTTTTGGCGAATTATCGTCGCGATTCAAAGCCCATTTTTATTATTTTTGTTTGATACATTAATACCTGCCGCAGTGAAATGGGGGAGAGATAGAACGATAGAATTAGGGGGTCGGCTGGTACAATAGCAGAGCCACTTATGTCTCAGTGGATACATTATAATGAAATCAAACAAAATACCGCTCAAAGGATGGCCCCGGCGTTCAAGTGCGCCAATTTGCTGAACAAAAGCGTTTAATGCCGTGTCTTCGTCGCTCTCTCTATCCGTTTTTGCTGATGAACCGAATCGAGATCATCATGCCATTTTGAAAATTAAAAAAAAAAAATAATCCTCATTTAATTGTGTATGTGAATCTTACCCCCTTATTTGATAACGTCCCCAATTCATATGCATAAGTGATCATTTGAACACCACACAAGTATCAAAATATTGTATCGCCCCTCTTTATATAACACACACCCTTCTTTATCCTTCATGTATTTTTATGTTCATTAAATACTAGTTTTATGAACGATATAAAGACCATACAATATTGAACAATATAAATATATTCATGATCTAAATCATAACATGCCATTAATTTGTAATAATTTAAATAATATTAATACGTAAATCGTATATTATGCCCAATTTTACTCCCCATTGCTTCTTTTTTCTAAAGATTCTTTGCATTTCGATTCAGCGCTCACTTTGATAATCTCTGCTCTAAATGATTGTGATTTTATTTCATTTGATGGTTGTAGAACAACGCAACAAATAATTCATGGATGTCCCCTTCGGATTTCCACACATATCTGGTATGAGTATGGAGGGTCCATACAGCGGGGGAAATAAAAAGCTGAAGTTTCACAAATGGTAATCCGTGAGCACAATAAAGCCATTCTTGTATAAGTGGAATTAAATGACGTGTGCCTCCGCGATGGCACAGGGCCGAATGCATGCGAAGGTGGATGAGAACAAATTTTGCAACGAAAAAAAATGCATTTCATGTTTGAAATTACGATTCATATTGCAGACGAATCGCAATTTCGAAAATAATATTTTTTTCGAGGGTCGAAATTTGTTATAATTTTTTTTTGTGAAGCGCTTGCTCTTTTGTGCGAGGTCTTATGTTGCGACCCTGCGAAATTAATCCTCCGTAATGAAAAGCACACAAAGGTACATAATGGCATTCGAAATGCATGTGAAATATGCACAACAATAAAAACGAAAAACAGGATTAGGCATGCTGTTTATTTAATCTCCCTGTTTATTTATAAGTAATTGGATGCGTATAAATGATCGTTTTATTATTGCAGAGATGCATCACATGTCAAAGTCTGAATCGGTGAGTCCGGGGATGGGATCGGATCAGGACGACGCCGAGGGGGAGTCCGAAGAACAGCAGCAGCAACAGGAGGGCCTCGGCGATCTGCCCATGCTCTCCGACATGATATCGCGCGATGAAAACGGCGGTCCAGACAGACCCAGGAAAGTCAGAAGATCAAGAACTACATTCACCACATATCAACTGCATCAATTGGAACGTGCTTTTGACAAGACGCAATATCCGGATGTCTTCACCAGGGAAGAATTGGCGATGAGGCTGGACTTAAGCGAAGCCAGAGTGCAGGTAAAATTATCAATTACACGAATTTTCATACAATCAAATAACAATTCGATTGCAATTATACGTGTTTACGTCACGCGTAATCTCATTTTAATTAATTTATTATTAAAAATTGTATGCATCTGCATGCGTTTAATTAAACGTGACGTCACCGCAGATACGCTAATGAAAATAAATTAATTTTAATTGAATGCTATCTCTCTATAAGTGTAATTAAATGGCGTAATTAATTTTTCGTATGTCCACGTCAAACGTCCCAATGTGATTTTAAGCGAAACCCGCCGGTCACAGCGTTCAATTAATGCGAATTTCACCGATCACGATTTCAATTAGCGCGCAAATTTTGTTTCAAATCCGTATCCAATTAATTACACATCGAACAAACACCGGCGATCCATTATTTTATCTTTTTTATCTCGCCGTGTACGCCACTGATCGTTACAAGCGAATTAGCACAAAAATGGGGACGGGTTGGCCGTCTCTTCCAGTGTTGCCGGTTGCAAATCTGTGCTGACATGAGTGTCGGCTGCTAATTCATTTCCGATTGGACGCCATTGTTGGCTTCCATACACCCTAATTACACCTGTCCTACTCGAATGAGTTGCTGCGAACGGGAGCGACGGCGATGGAGCCATGGACCATTCACTGGTAGCAAAGTTGATAATTCACATGTGAATTAGAATCGTTATAACTTTACTTACTGCAATTTAGATAGCTGTATTTTAATGACTTGAATGATTTTAAATTTAAATGTAAAAAAATATCTCAATTAACAAAAAATATACAAATCTTTCAATACAGTTGATTTCCTGGAAAAAAACTGACATCACTGATCCTTATCGTTTTTCAAAGAATATGATCATAGATACTGAATATTGATTTTGCTCATTAAGTGGATAGTTCTATATGTTCTAAATATCTATGCCCCGATTAATCAGATTCGTTGTCTAATTAGTGGGAATTTCGACGATGTTTCTAGTATGCTGAGGAAATTAAACGAAGGTGTAAATAGAGATTTTTATTGATAATAATAAAAATTAAAAGGATGCAAAAGAAATATGCTGTAAACTCTCAATTAATCGTGTTGATTTTTGTTAATTTCTGAAAAATGACCGGAGGGATTTAAGTCGTTCTTGGATATTCTAATGATCAAGCCATCCGATACAGGAAACAATCGCGTCGTCCGAAGGGGTCTCAGATACCCCAAGCATTTCAAGTCAAGATATTTATAAATTCTTCATCAATACTTTGACAATTTTTAAAAAATGTGAGCTCTCGCTGCACGTATCAATCGCACGTTTCATTCGCACTCGGCCCATCGTACCGGATGCGAGCAAGATATATAGCGCGCATATTTATTCTTTGGACTTTTTTAGACAAATGCAAAAAGTTTGTGATATGTAGGATTTATATTAAAAGAGTTATTTGAGAAAAATTAAAAACTTAGGGTTTCCAATAGACCCTTTGTCATAGTAAGGTTAAAAATTGTAAGAATGAGAGAGATATAGAAAAATAATTAGTTATTCTTAAAACTGTTTAATTGAAATATTAATCCTAGCATTGAAATGTAGTATGCTTCTTATTAATTCTCTTAATCCTTCTTATAATCATTAGCACGATGGTTAATTAAGTTTTTACATTTTATAAAAAAATCTTTTAAAATATATCGGATCAAAATTTTTTTCTTCGTTAACACTCAAGCACCCGCTGTTTTCAGGCGAAACTTATACCTAAACCCGGATCTTTTTATCGATCATACGATTTTGCGCGGCTCTGTAAAAAATGCTTAATAACTTTTTTCTTATTGGAGATAATTTGGTCAAAAAAGAAGTATTATACGTATAGTATACTTATATTGTATTATTAGAATATTTAGATAAGTAATAAAATTTTCGAGCTGTGAAAATGATGATTTATTGTATTTTAGATGATAAAAATCAAAGATAATTTTATGTAGTATGTAGGTAATTTTAGCTTTGTAATAAAGGATGTGACGGGTTGTGCCACATACATATTCCAAAAAAGTTATTTTGTTGAATGGATAAACAAACATCCAAATTGATAAACAAACAGTCGATGTGTAAGTACTAGAAAGTTTTCGATCCAAATAATCTATCATTTCAAGGATAGTTTTGTTACAAATGCCAATTTCCATGTCATATATTTCCATAAAGGGCATGCAGAGCAAGTGAATGGAACTGTGTCCAGTCGTAAAACTTTAAAAGAAAGCCTTTTGTAGCGCATTAGATAACACGTTTCGTGTGAACCCGCGTTAGTGCGGGAGCGGGTGTTTACCGTTTACGAAAATTTCCGTACCAACGCGGGACCGGGTCCTTGAGTGTTAATAGGTTTATATAGAAAAATGATGAATATATTTGACTGATGTGATTTTTACGAAAACTCAGTAGATTTTTGTGATAAAAAAAGTTGGGTTAATCTTCTTACTAAAATTCTTCTGTCTTTGGGCCAGTACCGTTGGACCATATGGATCTGCCTACCAAAGTCTTTCGGATTAAGAGTTTCGGTCTTCAGAGAGGAAAGGCAAAAAATGAGTGTTTTCAATAAATCGTTAAAAATAATCGTATATTTTAATTATTTTAATAATAAATTTATTCATATTTAATCTAGTAAATGTGAATAGTAAAATACTGCATAGTTTTAAATAAATTATTAAATCGGATCAAAAAACTTTGTCTACTAAAACGAACCGCAAGCCAAATATGATGTCGGGATTTAATTAAATCGTATTATCCGAAACTTTTCGTTCGCACAAAATTAGTCTACGATTAGAATTATGCGAAGCTTCGCCGTCTCAGTGTGCAGAATATCGTGCAAGTGCAACAATGGCCTGTATAATTGAATTTCCGTAATTGTAGTTAACCAGCCGGTGACTGGGAATTTAAGTAATTGAGCAATTAGCACTTGCATAATGGTGGCGGATTGCGTCGAGGGTTAATGGGGAAAGTAGCTCAAAATTAATTGCACGGAATAATAGTGCCAATTTTAAATAATACACAATAAATAACGCGCATATATATATAGGTGAAAATGGCAGTCGATTATAAAATTACAGTAGCTATGTGTAATAATTCGCTGTATTATTGTAAAGCAACAATGGATCACGTAATGAGCGTCAATTGGAGAGGCGGTCCTTCACACCCACCCGCTGCATCCCCTTTTCCTCCACGTTAAATGCATTTTATATTTATTTTAATATAATAAAAAAAATAAAGCAAATTTAGTATCGGAGCAATGGATCGAATATGTATTTTAATTTTATTCAAGGGATTAATCTTAATTTTAGTTACGGTTTGATACCGCTGGCATGCGACGAATATTAGTTGAATTACCGTCGTATTGAAATGGTAATGTTGCGGCAGGGGTTGCCAACTGTGGGCCGGCCGTTAACGCGATACTGTGGTTACACTTACCGCAGCGTTCCGCAAATTCGCATAATCTCGACGACAATGGATTCGTTCGACGTCCGATTTAATCGACGCCCAATCATCTGCATATGCCAAGCGATCCGCGGAAAGATATTAATTGCGGATTTATTCATTTGCCCCCTGCTGTGCTATTGTAAATCTTTCGCAGAGTGGTCCATTAAAACAGAGCAATTAGGTTGCATTTACGAACACAATTATTTTGTAGTGCAATAATGCACGTAATGCAGTGTAATATCACATGCACTTCACATCTGCGAGACTTTCAGCCTTCGTGAATTAAAAGCTTAATTTTCATAATAATTGCCATTTCGCTGCTAATTGCACAACGACCCTTTCCACTGGCATTCCCCCTGCATGCGCTTTGAATTTATATCAAATGAGAATCAAGCACACATTTTATGTATTATTTTTTTTGCAGGTCTGGTTCCAAAACAGGCGAGCCAAATGGAGAAAGCGCGAAAAAGCCCTGGGACGAGACACGGCAACATTTATGCATCATCCAGATCAAGGTAAAAATATTTTAAAATTATATTTAATTGCTCATTAGCAATATTAAAATTTCACTATATTGTAAATTAAAAAAATGCAAATATCATATTATAAATTATTAAAATCAGAAAAAAAAACATCATCAATTGGTTTAAGAATTAAACAGATGAGTCAAAATTTTTGCGATAGATACCTCGTTCATGTTTGACCGTAAAAAACAGTTACAAAAAGTCTATTGAATAAATAATCATTGTCCTTTATTGTCCGCAATTGCGAAAAAAATAAAAACAACAATATTCGCTTCTGTAGCCACTCGCGCGATGTTTTTTCTTGCTTGCATCCAATATGAGGTGCTAAGTGCGAGTGAAACTTATACTAGTGATACATGCCTCGGGAATTTAGCGGTCGGTCTATCGGCGGCGTGTCTTCTGTCTGCGGCAGGACATCGCAGAGTGGGCTTCTCATTTGATTACGCATCATATTGATAAGTCATTTTAAAAAAAAAACAAAATATTGATGACGAATTCATCAATATCTTGACTTGGTGAAATGCTTGAGTTGCCGAGAGACCCCCTTCGGACGATGCGGTTGGTTTCCAGCCGCCGTGACGGATCGGTTAGCCAAGTTCTATCTTAGAATTCACTATACAGGGACGCTAACTCATTAATGCTACAATATTTTTGTAAAAATGTTGTACTTTACTGTACTTAGTAATCAATTTAGAATTTTTATTTAAAATGAATTATTATTTAACAAGAAGTTTTCAAATTTATCAGAAAAATAATTTTTCAATAAATACCAGTTTGTCATAATTGTAATTTTAATTTACAAAACTAATTATTGCATAATTAGGTATAATTGTTGAATTTATTAAGAAAAATATGCGATTATGAGTGATTAATTGTATTTTTAACAGTAATTTCAAGGTTTCGGACAGAACACGGGAAAACCGTTATTATAGCTTGAACGAAAACCGGGACTGAACCGAAAAAAATATTTATTTATTACGGTTCAGAACAAGACTAACATTCGCGTCTACACAGTCTTACTCACCAGTTCGTGTGTCATTGTTTCTGGGTATTAAAAATATTTTAGAACTTTGGGAGGAAAATAATATTACATATCCTCATTTGTATAAAATTACAATGGTGGTTTTATTAGCTCTAGCAACACAATTTAGTGTTGAAAGGGCTTTTTCCGGATTAAAGTTTATTTTACAAGACAATATAAATAGTTGAAAATGCATTGGAAGATACTTTACCTTTTTTAATTATAAATAAATATACCTAAAAATCCTGAATACATCAACCGTTATATAATATAATATATTATATTATAAGATTTTTTTTAAATTATCAGGAAAACAATTTTTAATAAATACCAGTTTTTCATAATTGAAATTTTATTATACAAAACTAATTATTGCATAATTAGGCATAATTGTTCAATTTATTATGAAAAATATGAGTTTAATTATATTTTTACCAGTAATTTCGTTCGATACGATACAAATACATAGAATTTGTAACCCTTTAAATAAAAATTCACCATTCTTTTTGGGCTAAAAATCCCCAATTGTATAAGCACCATTGTATTGTACGATAATAACGTGAAGTTATTAAAGTAGTCAAATACGTGGCACATTATAATGTGATATATTCATTTGCAACGTGATATGAATAAAAAATATATTGTACCAACCTCGTTTGTAATTAAAAAGCGATTTGGTTTGTTTGGACCATGTGGTAATTTAACCCTGCAAACACGGCCACATACCCACTTTTTCGATACCACTTTTTCACTATCAAAATTATATTTTTCATGATTGCTTTGAGGGTTATGGCTTATTAGACTTTTGTCCCGGTAATCGTTCGGTTTCATACCTTTAATTCGTTTTTATATACGAGTCGAAATTATCCAACGTAATAATGGTCCCTAATCACTGCTTATTTATGCCATACTTCATTAATAAATCAGCTATAGTACGCTAATGAACCGTCGAATAGTTATGTTGTGCGAAAGGATTGTAATGAGTTTTAAATTTCCATTAAAAAATATAAATATTCAAACATAGTATTCGGGTATGTGCCGACATTTAATCGAAAAATGGCAAATTTACATCGATATTATGTCTAGGGGCATTTTTGTATCCTACCATCGCTAACCCTATTACTCTTTGTAATTTTGCTGCTATATTGCAATTTTTATTTGCATTGTCCCCGGGTGGATAAAATGGCGAGATTCGTTTTATCATTCGTTCATAAAACGCGAATTTGTGGATAATATCGGCGAATTTTAATGCGAATCTCCATAATAGTTTTTACGGTCATATTATTTATTATACGCGTGTACTAATGAGATTTGCGTGATTTGTAACGATTGTCGAAATAAAAAAAAACGCGTGTTTCAGATACGAAATGTGTATTTTTCATACATTTGTCAACATTTTGAATACAATGGCGTTATTTTATAATGCAGTGAAATAAATGATGATTGTTACTACGGGACTCACCCCTGCTTTATACACCTATATCGCCATTATTGTCGCATTACCATTTTAGAAGATACCGATCATGTCCGCGTTTTTATTTACACGTTTTTTAACCTAACAATCAGATGCATGAAATATGAATAAATTTAATTACTATTTTTATTTTTTTTTGAAAAAATCTAAAAACACATTTAGCAATGCATCTGATATTTAATTTATATAATAATAAAAAAAATCTTATCGAAAATTCGATCTATTCCCCGGGCGCAATAATTACAAGTATCACTTCCGTTTCGAATATAACCAACTATCACACCATAACATAACAGCCGTATTGATTTTGCAATTAAATTATCTTTGTCATCAGCCAGCTCAGTTGTCATGTACATTAAGTTTTTATTGTAAATATAAAAAAAAATGTGTCGTTTATGAGCAATTTACATTATCAGAATTCTAATAATCATTTCATCGTGACAATTATTTTGACATTATTGAACATTATTCAAATTAAGTAGGGCTATTTAAAAACATTTCAATAAACATCCGAAGAAAATCGAGTGATGTATTAATAAATAAAATAATATACACCATGCAAAATTATATTCGCAATACGTAATGGCGATATGTGGTATGGTGTCCATTATGGACAGGTGACAGACTGCTATCGCGAGTATATCGCGCGATCGCCTACATTGTTTTTCGAGTAATTATTTATAATTTACTTAAAGCTATGCACTTTTCTATTGTTATTACTGAACATGCATTTCAATCAGTCATTTAACACAATGGCCGCCCCAGAGATGGACGTGCTGATATAAAATACATTAATGCAACGTGTACGATAGATTGATTGGAGACACGAATTGCTCGGCAATAATCATGCTAATGCGAATTCGGTTCAATATGATTTGATATCGAAGCTTTTACGATGGCGAATCGAAAAATAGCTGAAGAAGCGATTTTTCGCTTCGCTCTATTTAGCCTAAATATATTTTCCATATTTATTAATTAAGAATAAATATAGATCACTATTTTCATTTATTAATTCTTGACATTGAATTTGGTTCTTCATTCCCTTTTTTAAATAATTCATTAAAAAAGTATATTTCAATAGTAAAAATCAGAAAAAGTATAAACAATAATAAAATATGACTATACAGTCAGATTGCGCTACAGTGAGTCAATATGACTGCACCGAGTTGCAGCGCGACACGGCGTTTAGCGCGAGACTCCCCCCGCACTCCGCTACTCACCTGCATCCATCTAATACCCGACTATGGTAGTGTTCTTGCACTACATCGCGTGGAGTAACACTTCTCGCTTAGGCATCGACCAGATAAATAAATATAAATTATATTTATATTTTATGTATAAAAATCCTCAATTTGTTTGGGTATGATGCAGCTCCGCCTTGCATTGATATGCATGCTTAAGTGTTCCAAGAATTAATTTTAATTGTCTTAGTATCTGATATCATTAGTCATGGCTCTCATATATCTATTGTTGATGAATATTGAAACTTAAAAGATTTCCTCCTAATTTATAATAACAAATTATCGTTTAATGGTATTTATTATAGTTATTACTATTTTTAAAATATATATACTAATATTTTGTTAGTATTTAAGATATTGATGATTTTTTAATGTAATTATAGACATTTTTCGGACTTTTTCCGATTTAAAATTTATTCTACAAGGCAAAATAAATAGTTCAGATGAAAATACCCTGCAGATACTTTAACCCTTTTTAATTATAAATAAATATAACCATGAATCCTGAATACATGGACCGTGAATACATAATATTTATTTTAGGTTTTATTTATTATAACATTTATTAATTTATATAATTGTATTAATTGATGTAGTATGTTTATTACAAAGCAATGCAATAAATATTTTAACCTTTTGCACTCGAAGCTTTTTGAAGTCCTCAATACCTCAACACGTGTTATTTAATAAATTATTAGTTTGGACTTGTGCAATATTATCATAGTTTATAAATATAGTGAATATTATAAATAATACGTAATTGATTTGTTGCATGCCCGTCATAACGGCGGCATTCGAGCGATACGGAAAACTTCGATGCCGCTTCTCAGGCGGCATTCGAGTACAAAAGGTTAAATTATGATAAAAAAAAATTTTGATTTAAAACTGACGTCCTGACAAAATATATCTATGAAATGTTGGTTGTTAGCAAAGAGAAAACATTTATAGAAAGAAATGTGACAATTATAGGTTTATAATATATTTTTTTAACATATTTTCATTTTATTATTTCAGGTGTACCAGATTTTGCTCTGCACGCTCAGCTTTCGATGCCGCCAGTATCAGCAGATCCATTCTGGCCAGGATTGGGTTTTCCTCACATGTTCGCTGGTCTCCATCACAATCCATCAGCTCTAGGAATTCCATGGCCTCATCAAGACGCCAAAACTCCGCATCAATTCCCAGTGCCCTCTTTTCACGCACTGTTGTCACAATACATGTTAGCCGGCGGAGCTAATCTGCCTGTACCTCCTGGTTTTCCAGGCATGGGCGGTTTTCCTAGTTTTCCACATATATCGGGACAATCAAATATTCCGCAGAACTTAGCTCCGTCCAGATCCATATCACCCGACGATATCAGAGAAGGATCTAAAAGTCCGAGATCGACGGGAAGAAGCGACGACGGCAGCCAATCGCCGCCGTTAGATTCTGGAGAGGAATCCAGAAAGAATAGTATCGAAGCGTTAAGGATTAGGGCACAGGAACATTTAATGTTGACCGGAGGACAACATTTACTGCTACCAAAACCAAAACTTCAGACATAGTTTCTTAAAAATTATAATTATGATGATAAATTATTTATATAATACATATAACCGCAATTGTCGTAGAAATTATTCCATTATTTAATATTTATTTTTTTCCCGGATAATATAAATTATTTCAACTCAGTAGTAATTTTTTTGTATAAAATATGTGATGTGCATAAATCATGTAAATATATTCAATACATCCACGATGTCATTCCGTTGAATAATGACAAATTCGCTAGTCATTTCTTAAACCCGATTATTCTAGTCATAATTATAAGCAAACGTGAAAGTACGCGGTAGCGATTGATATTTAAAATTAATTTATAACAATAACTGTAATGATAATTAATTGTATTATGTAAATAAATAAGGATAAAAATCGGATGTAGAAATAATCAATTCTCTTTAGATGTATAATATGTATCATTCGTTTAATTAATTAAATAAAGCATACATAAAATATGTCCTATTTTATTATACCTCTCCTATTTTCCAATTTTATCACAAACTATGTTTACCATTATTAGATAATATTAATAATGTTAGAAATGTACATATTTGTGCATGTGAAAATTGTTGTTTACATTTATTATATCAATGGGCGTAGTGGACCAGGTGCATTTACAAATTATCACACATCAAAGGGTGAGTATCCAAAAAACCGGTACACCTGTTTAGTTTACATGTATAAATTTAAACACGTGACTTTAATCATTTCCAGTCGTGAATTATGATAAATTTCATAAAATATTGCATAGAATAATATTTTTTATTTTATTTTATTTATTTAACAATTATTCTACGAGCTACGACTGTTTTTAGTTTTAAAAAATATATTTTTACTCCATAGAAAAATAAAATACAATACCAGAGAGCGAGATACATATTTGTGATATTTTATGCTACCAGCTCAAATGAAATCTACCTAAAAACGGCAAAGAATTTCAAAAGCTTGTTTTGATCAATTAAAAAATATATTTTGAATTAATTTTGGATTAAAAAGTTAACCAGCAACAGTTTGCGAGTATCAAATAATTCTCATAAAAAGTATATATTACTAATCTGTCACGACAGCTCGAAACCATCCGCGTCGTCCGAAAAGGGTATATTTATAATGAAAAAAAGACCCCAAGCATATTGAGTACGTTACACTTTCACTTGGCATATTGTATCAGATGCGAGCGAGAAAAAACATCACCCCCGCGCAGAACAGAAACGAATATTGTTGTTTATATTTTTTTTCACAATTGTGGACAAAAAAGGAAAATGATTATTTATAAGATTTATTCTTTAGACGTTTTTTAGACAATTACATAGTGTTTGTGTTATGTAGGATTTATATTAAAAAAGTTATTCGTGAAAAATCTAAAATTTGCAGTCCCAAATAGGCATCGGCACGGTTAGGATAACAATCAAACATGAAAAAATAATGACTTAATTTTTAATTAAATACTTATTTTTAGAATTTTAGTAGCATTTTTTGGGGATAATTAAAATTTAGCCATCTGAATATTATAGAAGGAGTATATTTTAATAAAACATAAGATTTGGTTTAAGCATTAATAACTTTAAACCCAAGAATCATTCCAGAAAAAATATATCATCCAATTTATAGTATTCATCTAATATTGCAATGATAATATTATTACTATTTTTTTGGAAATTATAACAATATTATTCTTTATGGAAAAATACAAAAAATACCAATCAGCATAAAAAATATAGTCAAACAGCTAGAATAAGTTTTAGGGATATATTTGTTGTATATTAATATTACATTTCTATTATCTTTTTTATCGAACAATCCGACAAGTTTTATTCTCCAAGAATATTTTATTAATATTTTGGACTGTCGTAAATAAAAAAAATCAGTATCATCTTATACGTTCCCGGTGAGTCCTGGAGTCTCGAGAAATATGGGAACTTCAAATCGCAAGAGTAGAAGTAATAAACGCGAAACATAGAAGTAGAAAACACGAGGCTATTATTTTTTTAATATTTAACAACACACGTTTTTATATTTAAAAATAAATACGAATGTAATAATATAATTCTAAAAAAAAGTCTTAAAAAGTGATGATGTTTGATTTATAAACGTCTCAATTGTGATAATTTCAGGGACGGCACCCCTAAATATTTTACACACGAGCCGCCACTGGATAATTTCTTACTATATCTATATTACCAAATATCAAAATCCGCCTCTAGAAAAACATATTAAATGTGAAATGCGATTTTGGTAGAGAACTATCATTAGTCAGTAAACACTAATAACAGCGTTTGCTCTCTATGTATAGCAATTAATGTTTGATATATGTTCTAATGGTGGAAAAATAGATTAATTTTCATATCATAATGATATATTACCTTATCAGAAAAACTCTTTATACAATGTACTCCAGTGGACAATATTAAAATATGATAATAACCAAATGAACTCGCACTTGCGATATTGATTGGTGTCTAATTATTATTAACAATGTTTTCATTCTGTAGTTGCCGTATTAGAAATGTTGTATTAATACTGGAATTAATAAAAAAATGTTTCGGATAAAAAGGATTAGAGAAACATGTGTGTTATTTCTCATATTATAATAATAATTTGATATCAGTTTATCAGTAAATTATAGGCACCTGCGATTATTATGAATATCGGTTAATAATACTCATGTTTTTGGCTAATATTATTTATACAATACTGATTAAATTGAAATGGTGGTAAATTTAATTTAAAATAAATAATTATGAGTTTAATAAAGTATATATTTTTGTTATATCTATAGATATATTCGAGTTGTTAAACATTTCTTCAATTAAAATTCAAATATATTATTATTTCGCATTGAACATGCCTTTTTATTTGCGGTTATCGGAAACGACTTAACACCGTTTCCTATGAACGATTTCCACTTAAACGACTGCCTTTTAAAGTGTAGGTTTTAAGTTCTTTCTTCTATCCCTCGACCAAACACACCACAAGGACCTAAGCATTTAGCAAATTGGTCTCGAACCCCTCTTTACACTTGTGCTGCACCGAGCATGAAAATTGATTTCAAACGTTTTGATTTTTTTTATATATTTTAAAAATCAAATATTGTTATTATTAGTAATATAAAAATTAAAACAAAATTATAAATTATTATTATGTAGTTAAATATTTTAATATTTTTTTTACGATGAATGTTCAAAGAGTAATACCCTCTATTGAATAAAATTCTATGAGTCACCCTTATAATTCTTGATAGCTTTATTGAAATTCTTTGTTCTAAAATAAAATCAGAGCGAATAGTATAAATAAAATATACATTAAACTAGAATACGTCAAACATCAATTATTGTTTATTCATTACCATATTTTAGTGATGTTTTAAATCATAAATATATTTAGAAAAATAGTTTTGATACAGATATTGATATTAAATTAAATTTAGATACTTAATGTATGTTCATTTTATATATTTTTGATTAGTTGTTCTTGCGTCAAAATAATATTAAATACAAATTTAGATGATAAAATATATTTATTCACTAATATGGTGGGTAGAATTTTTAATTAATTTTCACAAACCAGAGCGAAGTAAATATATGTTTGGATTTATCAAATCTTCTTCGAAGTTTGCTCTTATCCAGCCGGAACACCCTGTATAATTTCGATCAAAACTTTTAATTTATGACCGATAATCCTGTTTATCTGACTGCGGTCGGCCAAGGATTTAATATGTTAAGTCAAGAAAGGCTTAGGGGGTAAATGGCTTTTGTCCATTGTTTCTGACCAGCATATCAAAAGTTGGAAAAATCCATTTTAATCAATTTCCACCCCGCAAAAAATTATATCAATTACTTGATGATTAATATTTATTGTTTGTGAGTCACTTGAGTCATTTTTGCACTGGTTGGCGTATTAATATCTGCAATTACATACGTACAAAGGGGTTGAAAATAAATTGGAATTTTATAATGCACAAGTGGTTGGCGAGTGGATGTTGAGACAGGGTATGGAGTGGCGTTTAATTGCTCAATTTGGTGTTTGATTTCGTCGAGTGGCCACTAGACCACGTGGAAGACACGCTTTCACATTTGTTCCGTGCAAGAGCTGATGGATAATGAAGTGGAGTAGTCGTGGCTTAATCACTGTGGTATATTTCTCAATTCACGCATCATTACACAGATGAATCACCAGGAAATCCAGCGAAATTCATTTTTACTAACAAATATACATTTTAACGACAAGGTTTGTTAAAGATATAATCAAATTATATTTTATTTATATTTATACGTACGAATAATATTTAAAAATCATTATTCAATTTCAACTTTTCTTGCAAAAAATCTATCAGTTATATGCAAGTACCTATTTAACTACATTTGTAGACTTAGACTTAGAGTGCCAGGATAATGGTTGATTTAATGTTTTTAGAGAGATGTAGATTACTAAAAAATTTAGGTGGCAATTGTTAGAAGCATCATATACGAATATTTTCAGGGAATTAAGATCGATTAATTTACATTTAAAAATTTGAAGGAAGAATTGAAAAAAAGTGATGGATATAAATAATGGATTTGAGATCGTTTTGTCTTCATTTACGAGAAAATTTCAATATTATCTCCAGCAGAGACACGTCCATCTCAACCCTGATGTCAGGACTGTGACGATAGTCCTCCAGGTTATTTTGGCTCTTCGAATACAGGCCAGGTTGCCAGCTGATTTTATCTGTTTGTGTTGTATGTGACATACAAAAATAACATTATTTTAGCATTGTCGAAGTGATCTATGTAAAACATCAATAATCATTTTTATTATTTCCAGATGTAAATAAATTGAAAATTGTATAGATAAGTATAGTATTTAGGAATGATTCCAATATTAAAAATAATTAAATAAAGTCTACATAATTTCTTTTTAAATTTATTCAAGTTAAT
Organism: Philopotamus ludificatus; assembly: GCA_022495035.1. NCBI lineage: Eukaryota > Metazoa > Arthropoda > Insecta > Trichoptera > Philopotamidae > Philopotamus > Philopotamus ludificatus. The sequence goes on along the minus strand of JAGXCT010036859.1, from coordinate 44,010 downwards.
CTTTTTTTGGCACTAAATTTATTTTATAGAACTCATGAATTTATGTATAGAATTTTGAAAATTCGTCCAAAAAAGTCGATATTTTAGATTTTTCCAATAAATATGATGCTTTGCCGCAGACGGAGCCCTCGTAGCACTTGTCAATCCCACGTTTCACTTGCACTCAGCACATCGTACCGGTTGAGAGCGAGAAATATTATCGTGCATATTGAACATACGCGAATATTTTTGTTTTTATTTTTTTTCCGGAATTTCGAACAATAAGGCCAATGATTATTTATAATATTTATTCTTTAGACTTTTTTAGACAAAGTTTACGCTAGTTTAAAAGAGGTATGGCTCCATATTCGGAAAAAATGAGTTAATGTACGTTTTGGTTAGATATACATAGACTTATTATATTCAAAATCTCACCATCAATGGTGTAAGTAGTTGAAGTGAATAATGTTTTTGAAAGATGTTTTTTTGCTAGTGGAATAACTACATTTGTACCAATCCAAAAATGCCAAAAATTATAAAACGTACATATTTTTTATAAAATATCTGTGGAAGAAAATGCGGAAATTAGAGTTTCAAAAATTAGTAGTAATACAATGAATGTGGCTATATAAATCATTTACAATGGGTACAAAGTAGATTAAAAAATACAAAGATGCTGTACAAAATCATGATATGAAGATTTTTTAATAAATAATAAACCATTGCTGTTAATGACAGGTTAAAATTCACAATTAATACTGAACTATCTCATATCATCATTATTATCATAGACAAAACAGCCCTATTGTAGATTGCTAGCCTCATCCAACATCCTTTTCCATTTTATCCGGTCTGCCGCTACGTCACTCGATCTTTCGTTAAGTTTCAATGATGCAGTGTCCCTCAGCGACCTTAGCCTTGGTCCTTTTTTCCTTCGGGGACAAAAAGGTTTGTTAACCATAAACCTTTGCGCAGCTGACTGGACCCACCGGTGTTTGGCCACTCTGATAACTATCCCAAATAGCTATGCAAATTTTATTAAAGATATGTCTACTTGAAAATTGAAGGTATTGAGAAATTAATGCAGCATATTGTTTTGTAGAAGATGTTAAAATATTTATCAAGGATCAGCAGCCGATGTGGGTATTGAAAAATCGATAATGATGACTCATCATAAGATATATGAATTAATTTTCTTCCAGACTAAACTAAAAGTAGCACATGTAAGGACTTTTCTAAATTTTTATTGCATTCAATTTAGAGGACATTTATTCAATTCGATTAAATAATTATACATAAATGTGGTATAAGTTAGTAACAACTGTTAAAAAATTAACTAATAAATTCTATAGTAAAAAACTTCGACCTAACAATTTAAGCAACATTGTAAACAACTTCAAGACCCATAACAATGGAGAAATATAGATAAATGATGAGTTTATTGCGGAGTTTATAATTCTGATTCACCACAATTCACCTTACTGAGTGTAAAGGAAGAATAAGTTTGCTGATTTTGATTTTTATTTAAATTAATTGAATAATATTTATAATAATTAATTAAAACGAATTTTGATATATTTATAAACTTTTATATGGTGTGCTTCAAACGTTGCATAAGTGGTTTTTTGACGGGTCCATCATTGATCCCTATTTATACATCATCCCGCACCCCAATTCTATATATTACATGGCTGATTAGTCACATAGATGCAATCACACTGGACACATATCCCAATCGTTTAAAGCGACATTACTAACCCATAAAAAATAATATCTTGAAAAATTCTCACGACAATTTTTGACGCGCATTAAAATATGAATCCTTTCATCAACATTTACGTTAAAAAATAATTGGGCCACAGTCAATACCACCATCTGTCCAGCCTCTAACAATTAAGCAATAATATCGGCATAATATGCATTGTACGTGTTTATCTGTTTCATTAAACCCACTCATTCCCGTGAGAATGTGACACGATACCTACTAGTATGGCCCTGTCCTACTCTGTAGTAAGGGCGGCGGTAGTTGCGCTCTGCTCTAACGCAAGGGTGTCGACCGCACATGACTTGATTTCAATTGATTGAATATTTCATGCCGAAATGGTTTCAGTATGTTTCATTAATAAATAGGCGGTGGTATTTTCATGGGAGAAAAATTTGGTTAATGGTTGCAAAAATCACCTGTGTATAATTAGAAAATGGTGTCAAACATTGTTTCAGATATTTATATTTAGCGGAGATGTGCCGCGTTATTTCTGGAGCTAACGCCAAGCTCGATCGACTGTTTCAGCTCTTGACTTGTAGATGTCAGCGTTCGTTATAGATCATAATTATTTTCAATATAATACGCGGCGAAAGAAAATCACAGTTTCTTTTAATGATGCAAATATATGTTATGCTATGAATTATTTTCAGAATATGGCTTCAAAGCGGCGAATTGTTTGCTTCTGGGAATATGTATCAATTTACGAACACGTATGAAAATTTTCTATAAATCGTCAATGTACAATCGTGGGAATTTTCCGTTTTTCATCATTCGATAATTGGACGCTTTGTGCTCGTCCTCTTGTCACGATATAAAAAAAAATCTGTCAATTTTGTACTAGTGACGATTTTAAACGGAATTGCGTATACATATGAATATAATATATTTTCGATTTTTTTACTATAAATATAATTCTACGTAGAATAGATTATAATACGAATTATTTGAATATTTCAGATAATATTTTTTCGCATATTATAATGTATGTACATAATACATACACGTGTTCAACAGCTTTGAGAACGTCTGATTCACACACAATTTTTTTTCCAGCAACAAACGCGATTGAGATTTTGTCTCTCGTTTCCTCCACAATATTTTGTGATGTGGGGAATGCGACAGAGGTATATTATAAAAGCTGCGGTCTCAAATTGACAATTAACTCTGCATGTGGTCCCCATTGTGGTCCTGTTGACAAATTGTAATACATACACCTATGAAAAAATGTTTACCACAATGTTTACGTCTTCATTGTTGGAAATGTATCAATGCAAATATGAATAGTGTAATATTACCATTGAATTCGCGTAGTATTAGCAATCCTACTAGTTTCGCCGCCATGAATGAAACCGTAGATATTATATTTCACAACCATTTTAAAATGATTTAATACTTTCGATGATGATATTAAAATGTTAGCCGTTGCCCGACGACCCTCGTAAAAATCGGCCAATTCAGCGATTTCGCGTTCAATTTCCTAATCCTGGCATTTTGTTTGTTAACAGCCAAAGGTGAATCACAATGTAATGGCCCACCGGGAGGTCTAATCCCTGTGCCCGAATCAACCGATGAATAAAAACGCTTTTTTTAAATTATGTATCATAAATAATGCATTTTGCATACGGTATGATTCTTATTTAAATTAAATAATTATTTGGAATAATAAATAATATATTGTCATCTGTAGTAGTGAAGTATTATATAAAAATAAATAAAAAGCAAAGAGAAAACTTTGGTTGTTTGTGATATGCAAAATTGTTATGTTAAATATCACCATTTCGTTAATCTTTTACTTGAGATCTTATAATTTCATTTAACTGATTAATTTATGACGGTATTTTAACATTTTTTTTTATTATTGATCTATACATTATTTTCTATTAATTCTATTTTTTTGTTTGTTATTTTATATTTTTATATATGTATTACTATTTTTTTATTTATATTTTTAAATTATATCTATGTTTTATTATTTCACTGTTATGTTTTTTATGCGTGATTGGCTACCTGGGTTATTCTGTAATGTCAATCAAGCATTGTTTTTTCTATGACAAATTAAAATAAAAAAATAAAAAAAGAATAAGTGCACATCCCTTTTCAATGTTGTATATATAAAATATCTATAAAATTATTTTAACTTATTTCTATTTATAAATTGTGAATATTATAAATTATATACATTTAAATATTGTGATGTATAGTTAAATATAGCATTTACGTTAATTAAAAAAAAAACTTATTTGTTCTTCATTCTATATATTTAAATATATCTTGTTTTGTGAGCCACATAAGCTCTATAAAAAATGCATAAAAATAAAAATCTGGATGTATTCTATGATTTTAAAAACCACAGATAACCTGCATTGGTTATCTGTGGTTTTTAAATTTAAAATACAGTCATAAAGTTTATGAAAAATATTGTTTCAAAAATTCGTTTAGTTCAAATAATTATTCAGCTCCTGGACATATTTTTAAGACCAACTTCGTTTATCTTCACGAATTTGATTAATTACAAATAGTTTTAATCGTTTTTTCATGACGAATAAGACAAAGATATGTTCTTTTTCCCTCTGTCCACTTCCACTCTATCCACTTTTAGTCAAACCTATGAGTTATATTTTTTTTACAAATTTATTATATGAGATATTAATTGATAAAATGAATGAGGGTGGGTATCTATAGAGTTTGATCTGTTATCCGATTAAAAAAAAACATTTGGTTCTTAAACCGATTAAAAAATCTCACAGAGTGGAAAAGATTCATGAAGTTTTTTTTCTCAATTTTTATATGCCATTTAATGAAGAACCACTTTAGATGTAAATGAAATTTTATTTTGGTAATTATGATGAATTAACTTATTTATTATTGATCAAATAAACATATATATGTAGTCTATTTTTCAAAAATCATTTTTATTGAAGAATACCAACATTTATTTTTATTTAAATTCCGAATTTCATGCATTTGAAGAAAATGTTTGTTTTATTTTTCATTTGCAGTAAAATGAGAAAAACTATAGTTCGAAATAACATTAAATAGGTCTTATGTTGAATCTACTCGTTTTAAAAAATATAAATTTGATAAAATGAATATTTTATTAAGCTCATTTAAAATTTTATACGACCAATTTATTGTGAAGTCTGTGTGAAGAATCTGAAGGAAATCATTCATTTGCTTCTTAATTATTTTCTCGATTTTTGATAATACCGTAACCTTATTTTTTATGAAATATCTATAGGATAGTTTGAAAAGTGCATTAAAATTTAATTGATTTGATCGATTTAACTAGACAAATAAAATTATTTAAAATAAATTATTATAGTGAAACCGGTTTTAATTTCGTTTTTATTTATTAATAAAATGTTATTATTTAAATATTTGAGAAACGCTCGATCGTTTTATTTATATCGCTATATAAAAAGCTTTTAATAATGTGCTTTATTACACTGTATCAATAAGATTCGCTATTACATTCGCTCGGCGTCGTATTTATAGTGCGTTGATAGGGACGGAAGTTGCATTCATCCCTTGGTAATTCATCCGGAAAATGCTTATAAATAATACAATAAAAACTCTGCGACAAAAATGCAGCACTTAGAATCACAAATGGTTCCATTCAAGTCCAGGTGTCATCCAATTTCATGGGCAAACTATTTAAAGTGGTGTAAACATGGATGTCTTGACATGATATCTTTACACCTCACGAAAAATAAATAATAATAGTACAACCCAGATTTAAAAAAAAAATCGAGACAATTTTTTATGAGAATAGAACAAATTTCGATGCTTAAAATTTGCTACTGTACATCTGTTATTATTTTTTTTAATTATTCATATTGTTATTTGAGGAAGTACGTATCGAGTGCCCGCTTCTAATACGGCATCGGTCCATTTGCTACTCATTTAGGTAGAAAACGCGATTCTGCAGAAATTTCTACGAAAGATTTTCTGTCATTATGTCAAATTATTTACCTGCAAAAGCTTTTGCTTATGCATTTCAACTTTTGTGAATAGACATTGTGCGTCTTTTATACGCATCGCATTTCATACCACAAGAGAGTGGTAATATCTTCGCAATAACACCATCGGTTTCATTTTATAATGCCGAAATTATTCTGCATGAGAGTAATTAGTTTTAAAAAAAAATAAAACGCGAATCTCTCTTGACCGAATGAATCACAACGATGGATCGAATTGAAATACTCGAGATTAATCGTAGGGCCAATAAATAAATTTTAATTAAATTGGAACGCTTCCATAAGAGTACTCGAGTCGTACATACACTGAGTCATTTAATAAATATATAACTCGATCGAATGATTAAATTAATTAATACGATTTAATTAATCACAAATTTCCACATCACATAAAATCACAGCTTCCTCCACTGATTCAAAATTAGAATAAATCAGCTGATTTATAAGATTTATGATAGGGGGACGATTAGAGAAAATTTTCTCTATGCAAACTACTTGGCCAGTGTCTAATGAAAGAATGCTAGATCGTCGATCTACGTGGCTTGTCGAACGCTAAAAGGAGTGAGGGCCGATGGGAGTAGTCCAACGTGGCCAAACCATATATGATTTGCTCGTCGTCTACCAAGTCCACGTCATGGTGGGGAAAACCCAAATGAAAATCTATGAAAATCGTCTATTTGCGTAACAACAAAAATTCACATAAAAAATATGTTGCATATTATGCATGAAGTAATTGTTTTTTGCATTTTTCGCAAGAAAAATCATTGAATGTACAGTCAACGTATCCTGTAATTATACATTTAATTAAAATTATTTTAAACGCATTTTAGGTATTTAATTATACGACTCATGATTAATTGTGTTTATCAGTTTTCACAATTTATGTTGTTATATGAAATTTGTATTATTTTAGTAGAGTATCATTTTGATGTCGTGATGCTGGATATGTTAAAATAAGAAATGCCCGAATTAAGTAATGTTATGCGTTCACTCTCACCGCCACGTCACTATAGTTAGCACCGCTGACACAGTGTGGGATGAAAATTTACATGACTTAATATTATTATACTGAAATAAAATATCTACATTTTTATTCAGTGGAACAATGACTGCAATTATTGCCGGACAAAGTTTTTGGCTTGAGCTCGAGTTATATTTTAATTAGATAAAATAATATTTGCTTTATTAAAATAACACTAATTGATTTATTATGATTTTATTTAAAAGTAATAAGAGAAGTTGGATTAATAATATATATAAAAAATAAAAAATAATTATAGTTAAATAAGAATCATCAGACATAGAGCTTAAAAAATGCATAACTTTATGTGCATTTTTCCGGCCAATCTGGAAGATACTCAAAATTTAAATCAAGGAAACTATCTATGGTTTTTATTACACATAAATTGGCAATAGCGGAGCTGCAGCACCCCCAAACAAATTGAGAAATATATTCATATATTAGATTGAGTCATAAATAACTTCCGATTTTTTTATTATACTTTTATTTTGATTTAAAAAATTATATTAATCTATAATGTGTTCACCATTGTTAAATATAACCTTCTCCCATCTCATTGGAAACTTATCGATCCCTTTCTCATAATATTTGGTGGGTTTGTACTGAAAGAAAGTATCGAGGGCAAAACAGACCGGTTGAGCTCCAGAATTTTTGTAACACGATAACGATTTTTCGATTGACGAGTGCAGGACGCTTTTTCAGTAGTTTTTCATGAACTCTTTGCAGCTGCTGAACATATATATCGGCAGTAATCGTTTCGTTGCGCTTCATTAGCTCGTGGTTAATTATTCCTCGACGATCCTACCATACACACAATAAAGTTTTTTTGCCATGAATATTGGTTCTAGGGTCCGGTAGGGTTGGTTGATCCGCATCCAGTCATTGTCGTTTGCGGACAATATTTTAATAGGTGATCCACTTTCCATCGCATGTTATTGGCCTGTCTAATAAAGGCTCGATTTTATGCCGTGAGAGGAGACTTTTGGCAATAGATATTCGGTCTGCCTTATTTCGGTCACTGAGATTATGTGGTACCCATATGCAATTTTTGGTTTTCCATTTTAAAGGTTTCCACCACTGTAACATCCACCACACTAAAAGTTGTCGAATGACGGACAGGCCACTTATCTATCTAGAAAAAACAAAAATCCCCTTGTCGGGTGACTTACTGCGAGCAAATCCAAACAATAGAAGCTGTCTACCTGAATCGGAAGTTATTTATGACTCAATATCATATACGTGTCTATTAATTTTTAATATTCCGCAGCACCTACATCTATTTTACCCACGAGTCAGCACTGATTACAAGTCTATTATCTCAAGTCATCTGCTAACAATGCTTGCACAATTACAAAGATCGCAACCTATCGACATACTTTTAATTATACGAAATCATAACATTTTCGAAAAAAATGTTTATTTACATTTAACATTTTATTATTTATTTTCGTTTATATATTTTCATGTTATTATTTTTTTAAATAATCTTTTCTAGATTATTTATTAACATCACATTAAAAATACAATACAAAAAATATTTTCTAAATTTTAATAATTTAATAAGACAATTGAAACTTTTTCACGTCTTTCGACAATTAAATTAAATTTATTTAATCTTTTTTAATTATTATTTTTTAGTTGTTACACTAATAAATGTATATACACTGTTGAGTATATTTTGTTTCAACCAAATTGTACGATTTGATATTCCTCTATGGAAGAAACTGCAGAATTTAAAGTTTTATTGGGAAACGAGGAGGGCTAAATCAGAGCAATATCACTATGTCACCTCTGTATACAACTTCAAGATAAGAGGGAAACATGGAGATATGATGAGTTTATCGCCTTACATATTCACCATAATTACTTCATATTGCTAAACGCAGGCGAGGGCAAAAGTTTGTTATTAGTTACCTTTACGAAGTAAATCACTTTTCATATTTGTATTTTTTTTTATCTATTATAATACAACTGTAATTATTTATCAATATAGGTGATTTTTGTTAATTAAAATGTGTATATTTAATTAAAATAATACATTTCAGAAGAGCCAATGTGAATTAAAATATAAGTTATTATCTTTAATATTTTTATAAATTATTTTTGCAAAATAAATGTTGACTACTAAAAAAAATCTAACCTAGCCGTGTTAAGTTTCTCGAATAACTCTCTTCATATAAATCTTACATAACACAAAAAAGTCTAACAAAAAAATATTATAAATAATCATTGACCTGTCCAAAATTGCGAAAAAAATAAAAACAAAGATGCTTTTTCTCGCTCGCATCCGGTACCATGTACCAAGTGAGAGTGAGACTTACTTACTACTGACACGTTATTCTTAGAATAATAAAAGTTATTCAAACTACAATAGAATGAATATCTCTCTCATATCATGACTTAAAAAGCTTGGGATCTATTTTTCATTATAAATAGACCCCATTCGGAAGACGCGATTGGTTTCGAGCCGCCGTGACGTATCAGTAATATACATGTACACTCTTGTTTTACACTTTTTGTATTTGTCTAAATATAATGATAACCACCACAAGTGTAAAGAATAAATATTATAAATAATCATTGTCCTGATTGAAAAACAAATTCGCTTTTTGTTGCTACGCGCGCGATGTTTTTTCTTTTTTCCGCTCTTCTAATTAAATGTAATACACCTAATAACTTCTTGCCTTCTGTGTCTGGCTACACTCTATCTGTTTTTTTTTTTTTTTTTTTTTTATAATATTTTATGTGCTTTATTTCATACTGTGTTTCTTATTATTATTTTGTTTTTACATAGTTTTTTATATCTATTTATATATTTAATTTTTTTTCGCCTATCTTTTTCTTTTGAAAGCTGTCAACCACTCGAGCGCCGGCAAAATCTCTAATAAATTACAATGCGAGTGAGCATTGTGCCGGCGCTATAACTGTGCAGAGGGTGACAGCGAAAAATTATAATTTTTTTTTCAATATGTATAAATTCTTGTGAATCTCAGACCAAATTATGAGACGAAGAGAAAAATGGGCAGTGCTCAATCGTCTCGCAAATTTTTGACCATGATGATGATGATGATGTTTTTTCTCGCTCACATCCGGTACGTCCATGTGCCAAGTGTGAGTGAAACGTACGATTGATAAGTAAGAGCTCAATCTGCGGCGAGACATTGCCGAGAGTGTTGTCATTTACGCGTCATGTTGATTAGTTAAAAAATCTAAAATATCTAACATATCATGACTAACTATTTTTATTCTTAGAATAATCTATTTATTTTTAAAATCCCTGAGGCGGATGGATTAATTGATTGACGTTTATCAACATATCTAAATAGCAATAAAATTATACCATTTTCAAAATAAATGGCTCATATATTTGTTTTAAAATAATATGCGAGAGGACAAAATTATATAAATTAAGTTCATTTTCATTATTTAATCTTAATTTTGTTTGATTTTTTTTGGACGGTTAATTATAATATGTGGAATTATATTAATAAAGTCGTAGACATAATCAATCTATAGGCGACTTGGTCCACCATCAGTCAGCTCGTTGTTGGTACATGTGGCATATTCTTGTGTAGCAAGAAGTGTGACGTGTGGTTTAGCTACTCTTGAGAAAATCTAAGAATAAATCGCAGCAGCGGTCTGCACCATACATTCTTATACATGGAGCTCGCGCTTATTCGACAAACCGATGGATATGATAAACATAGAATCTGAAAAATATATATTTATATTCACAATAAAAAACAATATTTAATTAATTTTTAAAATAATTTTCTATGAAATGATCGAGTAATAAGCAATTTTTTTTACGCGAGGTATAATGACCCATTTCCCGAATAGATCTCATTTCACAGCCCAATTTATGTTTTTATTTATGATTTTTCTTAAGCGTAAATTCAAGGGTATTCCTTGCCGAATTTGTCTAGCTGCCAAGACAAATTATTCAAGTTTATGAAGCAAAAATCGTCATGAATAAATTGCGCGAAAGCATCCAACGTTACATTATTATAATTTTCAAGCTCATTGTTCCAAATCGGGGATCACGTCTCGTTTTATTGTGTATCAGGTATTTGCATCGTGGGAATTTTCAAAGGGAATATTGCAAAATAATTGAAATAGTGGGGGAGGGCTAATACGAACGGACAAATCTCATTTCATCTGATCCTATCCGAAATAGTAAACCGTCTATTTGTTAAACAGTCATACGGAAGGGGGAAGGTCTATATCGGACCTATTATACAATACATATCGGATTATTTACTAAACATATCCGCTAATTATTTCTATGTTAAATATTCCGTTTTTTATTTAATATTATTTTATTTAATTTTACGATTTAATCATAATTTTATTTCATTTAAATTATTATTGGGCGACTATGCCCTGAGGTCTAATTGTGCCTTCCCTCTTTGAGCAGTTGACTGTACAAATAGGGACCCGGTAGCGGACAGACGCCTGGCCACGTGACCATCCCGACATAATCCCGACAAATACCTTATTATTTGCACAGGACACATTGTCGATATGTTTGAGAAGGCCAAAATCAATGTTTCACCAACTATGCGATCCATCCCCCGTTATTATATGTGCAAATACGAATAAACTGACGTGGCTAATAAACGATTTTCATTATGAGAATATATTACGAATGCTATTTATACCCCGAATAAAATAATTTCAATGAATATTAATCATATTAGGTTACATACGATTTTTTTATGTCTCATTTACATCGTGGGTCAGTTTCACCCCTGCTATTAAAAAGCGCACAACACAATTCGCTGGTAACAATATTGCATTCAACGAACCATAAACTTGACACCGAATCGTGTAACTAACATGGGGGGTGAAATTAAAATTAGATATTAAAAATTGATAATCGCAAACGATCTAAATCAAATTCTGAAAAAAAAATCCGGATTGATTAATTGAGCGGATAGAATGTAGTGAAATTTAAATACACTTGGCAGATATTCGGTACGGCCGTGAAAATTTTCACATATTTATTTTTTCTCCGGTTGTCATCTAGAAATTTTGCGCATTTCTTTCGAATGTCCTTGATTTTTTTACGCATTTTACCTTGGAGTATAATCCATATTATAATTTTTTTTTAACTTCGTCGTATCGACGACGACGAAGATTTCGGTTCTGTCTATTTATGTTGATAGCCAGGTGTAGCGAACTCGCTATGAGATATCTATTTATACATAAAAAGTTAGCTACTCGCATAAAACATACATATAGTGTAAACGGATATGAATGAAGCAATGTTACGAGTGAAAATAACATCCGCATGTTTTCAGCTGAAAATTTTGCCAATAATCTAACCATATTTATTGATGTAACCGCGTGTTTCGATCAAATATTTTTGTCAGCGGGTCATTGATTATATATAGTCTAGAATTTTAAATATTTTCTTGGAAATAAATGACAGATTGACGACACATTTGTCAATAGTCGATGGTGGTCATTAATTACAGCGAAATCGCAGCTGTCAACCGAGGCATCTTTGGTATGTCTCACATGCGAGACTATGTGTATTTTTATGCAGTGCACAATATAAAATATAAGTACATCTGTACAGTTATGCTAAATTATATATAAAAATATATAAGATATTGAAATCATTTAAAACCAATTCGTAATAATCAAAAAATATTTTTTATCATACAAAATAATTGAGAAAATTACTGTGATTACAATTTACATACAAACAGAAGATCAAGCATTATTATTTAACTAAATAAAATTATTAGAAGTAAATTATTTTTTGCGATTATAAAAATGACGGTTTCTGAAACAAATTGATTTTTGGGTAATAGGGTGTTTACCCCTCAATGCATACGTGACATCCACTTGCAGACAATTAATGGTCTCAAATAAAGACCAATTGAATATTTTTTGAATTGTTCATAAAGTATGTATATCATTGATTGTTTCATTTCAATTTTTATTATTGTTTTTTTTTAGTTAATATATTTTTAATAATATCCTAAAAGTGGATTTATTTATAACTCTACTTATAACTATTGTGTTCATAAGTATATATATATTTATAAATATTTTCTAATTTAGTCGATAGTTAAATAGAATATATTTTTTAATTGAAATATGCCGTTTTTCTCCAACTCTCATATTTTTTTGGCGATGACTGTATCTAATTTAAATATTAATCTTATGATCAAATTAATACTTCATTCATTACATATGTTGCTAAGATAATGTTAAACATGTTTTTGATGAAACAAATAAATCAGTGATTTGAGTTTAATCTATGTCTTCAGGCATTCGGATAATAACACTAAAATTTATTAATTTTATAATTAACATACATAATAATGTTTTGATTATTGGTGGATTCCGAATTTTTAAAAAAATATTTTCTGTACTTTTTACTAAGTTAATAAGATGCTGAATTTATTATTTAAAGTTCCTCTAATTTTGTGTTATATACAACATTTATTTCATTAAAATTTATTTTATTCTAAATTATTAATCGTATTTTCAAAATTAAATTGGTTTTTGGACGTGAAAATATATATTTTTTCTTAGAATATACAATGTTTTTTAAAAGCAAGTCTAAATATTAACATAGCAATAAAACTGAATTAAAAATACATGTTGATTAAACGGTTTTCTTAAATAAAAATGATCGAAGTCTTTTAAATTGAGTAGAATATTCAGATATTTTTTTTACATCCAAATATTTGTGTTTTATTTTATTTGTATGTTTTTTATAAATGATTTTTAAGAAATACACTTGCTGATATAAATTATCGTTTTTTTTAGGGTACACTTGATATGATCGATGAGCTTACGAAAGCTACAAACTTTAGACGAATGCTCGGCTAGACCGCTCTGAGCAGTCGTCCCCGATAGAGTGACACACTTTGTCAGTAATAAACTGGGCAATCGCTGTTATCTCGGCAAATCTGCGAGGGTTTTATTTCAAATTAGCGGCGGCAGGCGGCGTACGCTCGGCGCGTGCCCTTTAATGGAGGAGTACGCCACCCATCCAAGCGTGGTACCCGCTCGGCCCTGCTTGCTACCATCCACCCCAGCCGCCTCGCCGCATTCAATTAGACACAATAAAAACACACTGATTGACTAGTCTTGGGCACATTGTCGTAGGGATGAGTCTAATTAGCGACGATTATGTTCGCCAATGGGGGTCGATAGAAAGCTTAGTATATTGAGGGCTAGGAACATATTTAAAAAATAATATTTTTAAACTAAATAAAAAAAAATTATACATGATTTTTATAACACAAAATCACGTATAGAAAATTTAGCAATACATTTTCTTAAACATTCCACTCTGTCCACTTATAGTCGAAACTGTGGCTTATTTTTACTCATTATATATTGTTTTTACAAATTTATCAAATTTATCATTGGAAAAATAAATAAGAAGCATTTACGGTGTTTGATCTCATATCCGATTAAAAAAATACATTATTTTATTAAAATTAAATAAATCAAGTTCTTTGCTAAAAAATCGGCCACGGAGTGGAAAATGTTAAACGGTCTTTACCCTCTGATATGTAGTGCTTGCAACAGATTTATAATAATGTTTTTTTTTACTATAAGTTTGTATTAAATAATATCAAGTGTATAAGGACATTTAAAAAATAAACTGGGAACATTTTAGCATATGTACGGATATCGCATTTTTTTCACAGTTTTCTATTAAAAAATTCCAAGATGATCAAAAAAATTTAAAAAGCTTGTATAGAAAACTATTATAGCTAACTTGGCTCTTCTAGCCTATTTCTTATTAAATTGCAACACTATTTAGTTAAATAAAAATTACTTCGAGGGAAACATTAAACGAGGAATCTTAATTCTGAAATGTTATTCTCAATCTAATTTATTTATTGACTAAAGAAATGTTCATATATAAAATGTAAATTTATTATACACCTTGGGTTCGTATAACACAGGTAAATACAACACGATTTTGAAATAACACGGTTGATGATTAGTGGTATTTTTTTGTACAGCAGGCTCTATATAACACGATTAAATAAAAACAGTAAGAAAATTGCTGCATGTACACGCTCAGTAATAATATAAAAGATGGAAAGGGCTCTTATGATATAGATAGAAATCTGTGATGACAAAAACATAGCTAAAGACAGAAACATTATTCTAAACATCAACAATAACAGTTTTCCTTATAGTCGAGGATGGTTTGAAAATTTTAAGAACCGATTCTCACTACATAATATAAAAAATCATGGAGAAATTGCTTCGGCTAACATAGAATCTTCCAAAAAATTGAGTTCAGAATTCGCCGAAATTATAAACCCTCACAATCGATTTCGAAAAAGAGTCGAACGTATATAATTGTTAGTGATAGCGATGATGAATGAACAATCTATTTTATTTATGTTATCTAAGTTTTTTCAATAAATATGTAAATGTATAGTCTGTCGATTATTTAATAAAAAAATAAAGGATACTACCAAACTTTGTTTTTTTTGGATCGTAAAACTATTTTTGTACGAACTTTAAACCTCGTATAACTCGGATTTGTATTACACGACGTTTTTGTGGTACCATATGACCGTGTTATACAAGGCCAGGGTGTATAAATAAAATCAAAAGAATAATTTAATTATTTGGACCATGCTTTTTTATTTTACAAACGATATTTCCTGAGAGCCTAAAAGTTACTGTAAAACAAAATTAATTATAAAGAAATTCTAAAATATAAATGGAACGGTTGAATATGATATTAGTAAAATGCTGAATTTTTTTTATTGTTTTTATCTAATGACAATATGATTTTTTTTCTCTAGATGTATGGATATGTTTGTTAATAAAAATCATCACTTTATTAAATTTATTCATACTATTGTTTCATTTTTTTAATTTTAAATTCTTTACGAGAAGCGGGTGTTTTTGGACACCGTAAAGAAAAGTGGAAGGTAAAAACTGATGTTGGAAAGAATGAAGCTGTCCGCAACACAAAACGCAAAAATCGACAATTGTATGGAGAAAAAACAAAGATTTGTAGATCGCATACGTCCAAAAATGGAGCAGGTACCAGAAGTTAAAGATAAAAATATTTTAAATTAACACACTGAATAGAAAATTATATTACATTTCATTTTTTAAGTTATATGGTGACGAGCCAAACATATTTTGAACGAATCGCAAAAATTGGAATAGACAACTGTTTTTATTATGTCATTGGACATAATTCTTGAGCTAGGTCTACAAAAGATTTTAAAAAAATGTCAGAAAATGGGATCACATAATCTAAAATTAGATGTAGTCTATTATACATCCAGAACTTATTAGATATGTTAATTTAAATTATGTATTTCATACTAAATAATTTATGATACAGTCCGTAATAAAATAAATTAAATGAACGAGGCAGCAAAATGTAACGTGAAATTTGAAATTATGATTGATTGCCAATGTGATTTGCATTCATAGCAATGAGAAAATCATTTGTAATAGAAAAAATATGACATTTATAAATTTCAAAATATACACAAGTCAGAAATAGGTATTGACAGTGTGTAAATGGAGTGAAACGTTCAGTGAAAATAGACTAACCATATGTGAGGAGCGGTGCCAATAACCTCATTCAAATGCAACTGTTGAGATTAAATTTTAAGAATACTTTAATTTAAAAATACGATGCAAATCTAATTAATATTATTGATATCCGTCTCGTGAGTCATATACATACATACCATACGTATGTGAATACACCTACGATAGGTGTGGGATGATATATGAAGCGACGGGAAACAAACTCTGAAAAATATATTTGGCACTTCATTCATCCGACCAAAAAAGGTACACAAACGAATGCCAATCCTAATCGATCGAAAGTACTTGAAATGCTTAGAGGTATTGAATCACTGCAGGTATTCTTGGTCCATTACTCAGCTGCATCGATGAATGAACGGCGAGGCTCGTTGTTCTCGCACCAATTAGCCAATGTCTTATTGATCTAGTTAAGCGTTCAATACAGTCAATGGAGAACCGAATGTTGAACCAAAGCCAAAAATTCAGAGACAAATCCAAAGAACTTGACTCCTGCATCGTCAGGTGGACATTCTTGAACCTGAAAAATTTCATCGCGGATTCTTAGCGAGTTTTCCGGCGCGCTACTCGTTTATTTTCAATTTTCACGCGTCCATGCTATGCAAAGCATTGCGTTATTTTTGTATTGCATTTAATTAAAATTGAAAATACCTAGATGACCTTATGCTAATTTTTGCAGCGAGCCTCGCCGTCAGGTGGTTCTATATCGGATGCACGATCGTACTTATGTTAATGTATAATATATCACATACGAATATTTATGAAACGTGTTAAATTTAGATAATTATACTAATTAGTGTAAGTGTATGAATAACAAATCATTGTCATTATGAGAGTGTCAATTAACAATGATTATTCTATAATTAGGTTTACGTACATGTATCTGCATATATTTATATAAGTATTTAGGTCATAATTTATAATTTTAAAGACACATTAATGTGGATTTTTTATAACATAATGGACATAATTGAAAAAAATCAAGATAAATTTGTAATTTGTACTAATTGATTTTAAAAACTCGCAGATTATTTAACAATAACTATTTGAATGTAAAATAATAACATCACCTATTTTATATATTGGGAATTAAAGCATTGATATATGTCTTCATGTTCGTAGATGATATCGAAGCTAGAAAGCAATCTTGGTGAATATCGAAAATTTAACTTTACAGGGAGTCACAAAACGATTTAAAATTTTAATAATTTTAACTACTTATAATTATAATATATATCGTATATTTAGTGGAAAAAATATTATATTTATCGTATCGTATTTTTTCGAGATACAGACAAATTTTAAAAAATGAGAGAAAAACACATACTGAATCTACGATTTTTTTTCATCATTTGAAAAAAAATATCGAGGGTTCAATTATATTGATAACGTTTTCTTAGACGCTTTCAAAGATAATAAAACTGCCGATTGAGTTACTTATATAAATATTATCTTTATTATTCCTCATAGATTTTCAATAGGATTCAGATTGAAATTATATAAAGTTCTATTTTTAATATTTAATTAAGTATTAGACGCATCAAGTAGTATATTTTTCGTCTAATTATTAATCATGAAATATTAAAATACTGTAATTTTAAGTCAAGTCTTAAAAATACTAATAGAATATCATCTTAGATTTTGATTGTATGCTCTTGGATAATATTTCATATTTTTCTCTAAACATTTAAAATTATCTAAATATTTTTTTCCAGTTTTCCTACAAACTTTGTTTTATAGATTTCAGCTGACCAAATCTATGATTTATCACCCAATCAAACCGCTCTCAGTTTATAAGTGTTCGGAATCAATCGGCTTCCACTGTATGTTCTTGATGTGGATCATACTGTAGGATAGTATATTCATTTTGGATGATCTATTTATATTTTATATATTTTCTAATTAATAGGATGAGATGAAATTTATAATGTTAGTATATTTTTTAAAATATTTATGATATGGATTAATTAAAGTACTTAATAATATTTTTTTTTATTAGAATCAATATATATATTTTTTGATTTAATTGTGCGTATGTGCAATTATTATAAGATAATATTGAATATAAAATATTTTAATTAAAAAAATGAATACTGCGCATCAGTGGGATCGATTAGTTTGTGTTTGTAACGACTGGACTGTTTCGGATCTGCTGGAGGTGGATGCAAAAGTCGTTATTGTGTCCATAAATGCATCGTCGCGTGCATCGACGCGATCTCGTGGAAGAAAGGGTGCCGCTAGGGCCAAAGAAAAGTGGGAGCGCGGGGGGCGGCGCGGGACCGATCTCCTTTAAAGGACGCAAACAGCGGCGGCGCGATGTAGTATTAATAGTTTGGATAGTCGCGGGAGCAGCGGGGTACAAGGGGAGCCCGCGGGTATAAGAGGGCCATCTGCTGAATTTCGGGACACTCGCAGCTTCGCTCGCCTTCGAGTCAGTTAGTTCCGTCAGTTCAGTCGACGCCCACCCAGTAACCATGTGTGACGACGATGTTGCCGCGTTGGTCGTAGACAATGGATCCGGTATGTGCAAGGCCGGTTTCGCCGGAGATGACGCACCCCGCGCCGTCTTCCCGTCCATCGTCGGCAGGCCCCGTCACCAGGGTGTCATGGTTGGCATGGGACAAAAGGACTCCTATGTCGGTGATGAAGCCCAGAGCAAGAGAGGTATCCTCACCTGAAGTACCCCATCGAGCATGGAATGTCACCAACTGGGATGACATGGAAGATCTGGCATCACACCTCTACAACAGCTGCGAGTGGCTCCAGAAACACCCGTCCTCCCCACTGAGGCTCCCCTCACCCCAAGGCCAACAGGGAAAAGATGACCCAAATCATGTTTGAGACCTTCAACTCCCCCGCTATGTATGTAGCCATCCAAGCCGTCCTCTCCCTGTACGCCTCCGGTCGTACTACCGGTATCGTCTTGGACTCCGGAGATGGTGTATCCCACACCGTCCCCATCTATGAAGGTTACGCCCTTCCCCATGCCATCCTCCGTTTGGACTTGGCTGGCCGTGACTTGACCGACTACCTCATGAAGATCCTCACCGAGAGAGGCTATTCCTTCACAACCACCGCTGAGAGGGAAATTGTCCGCGACATCAAGGAGAAGCTCTGCTATGTCGCCCTCGACTTCGAACAGGAAATGGCCACCGCCGCCGCTTCCACCTCTTTGGAAAAGAGCTACGAACTTCCCGACGGACAAGTCATCACCATCGGTAACGAGAGGTTCCGTTGCCCAGAGGCCCTCTTCCAGCCTTCCTTCTTGGGAATGGAATCTTGCGGAATCCACGAGACCGTCTACAACTCCATCATGAAGTGCGACGTTGACATCCGTAAGGACTTGTACGCCAACACTGTCATGTCCGGAGGCACCACCATGTACCCCGGTATCGCTGATCGCATGCAAAAGGAAATCACCGCTCTTGCCCCATCCACCATCAAGATCAAGATCATCGCTCCCCCAGAAAGGAAGTACTCCGTATGGATCGGTGGATCCATCCTCGCTTCCCTGTCTACCTTCCAACAGATGTGGATCTCCAAGGAGGAATACGACGAGTCCGGCCCCGGAATCGTCCACCGCAAGTGCTTCTAAATACTATCACCTTGTGTCTATTGAGCGTTCTACATCTGGCTCGGAGTCGCATACCATCCTGCGACGACTGTTATACATACTTATTAATTTCATATATTTGTTACATTTTATAGAAACTACGACCTGTCATCGAATTACTTTGTATAATTTATAAAATAAATTTTAATTTAATTTTTATATTGAATCCACGGATTCGATTGAATACTGTATTTAAATAAATAAATATTTATTTATTTATTTTTAATTATATTTTATTTTTGATTAATTGACTTTTGTAAGTTTTCAATTACCTGTTGCCGCTTCCGCTCCCGAATTCCTCCTCGCATATATATTTATACACAGATTGTTTTCATCATACTCGACACATGCCTCTCTGATGAGTTATAATTGTATACAAGCTGAACACACGTGGTTCCTTGTCGAATACCGACACAGCAACCCACACACATACACACACACACACACGCATACAAAATAAGAAAACGAGCGTTAAATATTTGCACCGAGCTGAAATTTGATCTTTATAATTGGCATTGCCAGTGGTGGCCAAGCGAGTAAGCGAGCAAGCGAGCAGTGATCTTGGCCGGGAGAGAAATCGGGCGAGCCGAATGCGTTGGTGTCTTCTATAGACGAAAATAGTTGAGCAATTTTTAGTATTTCTATATAATCTACCGAGAATATCATATGTTGGCATGGCGCGTCTCCTTTTTTAGTTTGGTGAGGTGGGGAGCCGCATCACCCAACACCACGCGAAGCTTTTGCCTCGCCACGTGGTGTGGGCTTTTGTTTATTATCGGTACCAAGACTTGTTTATCAACTAGACATACGACTTGGCTAACGCGGACGATTTCACACGAGCTTTTAATGGCCGATCGAGCTTAATAGCGGATGATCGAATGAATCCATACATCAATTCATTTGTCCACCATCCACTGTTAACGTTAAATAATATACCATGAATAAACAATATCTGCAGAACATATTAATATCAGAGCTTTATAAATCATGAAGATATAGAATCGGTTATAAACATGGATTTTATTTATTTAATTTTTTGACTGACGACGAATACGAGTCGCACTTTATGCGATGTCTCATTGATCCTCTGGATATGTATGCATATCCTGTGTTGAAGCTGTAATTTTTCATTTTTTTTTTGACTCTTGCATTTTCGTCTCAATTTCGGCGTCGGAGAGTGCTGCACTCACACCCCCTGCAGGCCGCGTGGCTGCCGACCTTGGGCCGGATATAGCCGGAGGTGTCCCTCGGCCCATGCCGCGGCCCATGAATGGCAGTGTTGCCGGGAATAGCCGGGAACAGCATCGGCGCCCATACACAGGCACGCCGCCGCCCATTCAACCGCACTGATTATTTTCGGGTCCGACCCGTGCGCGGGGAATCCCTCCACTGCTCAGCCTTTGTTTACAAGTCGAATATGGCGTGCTTGTGTGTGCGTTCTAGTACTATGTACAATATACCCCATGCCTATACCGATTATCGAGTATCGTGTATGTATGTATATACGTATGTACCGGATTCACTAGTCGCCTCTCAGCAACTGTAATTACGTTATGGCATGTACAAGATCTTGGTTAACTACTGCTATCATCTATGAGATATTTTAAATATTTATTAACGAGATTATAATTAATTGCAATATTGTTCTATTGATAATATCAAGAATGATATTTAAATACTTTGGGCTTTTATTCGTCTTTTACAGTTACTATGAATCTGCGATGAAAATTGAATCAAGGCGAATATATATATAAAAAAATACATATCCTAGAACCATTTTATGATATATGTTATGGTGATTATAATGCCACACATATATACAAAATGAGCATTGTGCTAATAGATTATAATTTGAAAAAATAAATCGATAAAAATATATTTTTCCCTAAAAATTACAAAATTGTTAATACATTTCATAAAAAAATATTAAATATATTGCAATGATTAAAATAAATTGAGCTGAAATACTGAAATTTAATTTAGCTACAGATAAAACATAGTGTCGGCTGAATGTCGATAGTTATGTGAGCATTCTCAACGTTAATATATTAAAATTGTCAGTATATTGAATTCTATATTATTTCATATCGGTGAATTATATTATAATAATTATATATAAATATATATTTTACAGTGACTATTAATTAAGGCCCCCATACAATAAAAAATAATTAGGAAGTTTTAAATTAATAAATAATATTTTATATTCATAAATTTTTCCCGGCGTCTGTGTGCGCCGCACAATCTGACCGTATGGAAGTCGCATCCCTGGACGACAGTTATTAAACTCTACACATATTCAATAAGCTTTTTTTTTATCCAGGCTCTTTTATTTTATTTTGAGTTATTTACATTTATGAAGTATTATATTATATAAAAATATTAATAATCGTTATTTATATAACGGATTTGATTTTAAAAAGTATCCAAAATAATGCGATTCAGAAATTTAGCATAAGTTAAATTTATATTTTTAAATAACATAGTCAATAAATAAAAATATTTATTAACCGATTCGTCACGGCGAATCTAAAACAATTGCGTCGTCCGAATGGGGTCTATTTATAATGAAAAATAGACTCCAAGCATTTCAAGTTACTTCATTACGTTGACTTTTTTAAAAATGGATTATTCCAAGAATAAAACGGTCGACATTTTGGATTTTTTAACTAATGACGACACTTAAATGACAAGCGCTCTTGGCTATGTTCCACCGCAGACTGAGCTCTCGCCACACGTATTAATCGTACGCAATCGGCACATCGTACCGGATGCGAGCGAGAAAAACATCGCACCATCGGCACGGCTAGGTTAAACATTTTTGAAGGCATTTAGTCTAAAAGGTATTAATTTTATGAAAAATACTAACTAAAATATTTTTTTTAGCTATATTTAAATAATATGATTAGATTAATTATTGAAAAATTTTGTCGTCACATTTTTGATATTAAGATATATAGCCAAATACTTAATGATTGACTGACAATATTTTTAAAAAAATCACTACTATGATACTACAGTCTCTGTATTCGTTGTGACATTTCCCTATTTACAAGAATAAAAAATACATGAAAGGACGACGTTTTATCGTTGAAGAATTTATCGAAAATTGTGTTACAATTTTTTTTGGAATATTGCAAAATGCTCTTACATATATGGATGTAGTATCTGATGGAGACCACTTTGAAGTTGAATAAAAATAATGTTTTTATGTAATTTTAGTCTTTAGCCAAATAAGACAATAGGCAAAGATTCGTGCGAAATTCTGATTTGAAGCCGTTGTATAATATTTACAGGACATGGCTACTTGCGACTTTTATATCTTCTAGAACTAGATGATAACCATGAAAAGTATTAGAACATTAGCTAAACATCATACCGAAAATTGCGTTGTAAAAAAACTAACTATAATATCCCAAAAGCGTAAATTTACTCGTGATTTTTCATTAAAATATGATATTATTTATTATTTTATATGAATATAGCGTTATTATGATAGAGACGATTGTATGATCCAAAACTAATTTTCAGTGGAATCACGTTATAC
Source organism: Philopotamus ludificatus (assembly GCA_022495035.1). NCBI lineage: Eukaryota > Metazoa > Arthropoda > Insecta > Trichoptera > Philopotamidae > Philopotamus > Philopotamus ludificatus. The sequence continues at coordinate 20,538 of JAGXCT010036859.1, read as the reverse complement.
CAAGGGTATAATTGCTAAATCCGTCAGTTTTTGACCGTCCAATTTGATAAATCCGTATGTCTGTCTGGCGGTAAGAAGCCACAGGAGTCCTGGCCGGCGATGTATCCAATAAGAGGTCGGGAGTGTGTTTACTCGCCTCGGGCTCCCGGACCACACAATTTCAATTTCATCTACTTTAGTAATAAAGGGACATCCGACATAATGGCTGAACCAATATTATAGCTGGTTATATCGGTCGACTTGCAGGGACCAGCTCATTGTCTAATCAACGGGCACCGGGAAATTCGATATTGCCGAAACGGCACCAGAAGTCGAAGAGGCCATCGACAATTATCAATAAATTCGTATCAACAAAAAAATAAAATAATATTACATAATTCGAAGTATTCATCAAACAGTCTGACACATTGACTTCGAAGTTTAGAATTTAGTTCACGTTCTAATACACATTATGTGACTAAATTTAATAATATCATTACATACACACATACAAAGTTATTTTAATTAAATATGCGCACACAAATGTAGAACACACACGTATACGCCAACTATTCCGCAATCCGTCCCTTTTATGCGGAATATTAATTTTGATACGAGACACAGTGGAGTACTAACTAGGATAATCTTACGAAAATTTCATTAAAATATATAAAATAATACTAATTTACATATTTTTGCAGTCGTTTTTTGATATTTTAATATGATAAAATCTATGATCTGTCATATGAATTGTTTTAAATCGTATAATCATCATCAAATTAGAGCGTTGGAGTCGTCCGATGATCATATATTGCGATTAATTATTAATATTTAGTTTGTCTGTACCATTGGGGACACATTTCCCGTATATTTGAACGCAATTTTCCGCACTGGCGTATTTAATGAAAACTATTTTCCGCGCCACTGTTTGAACAAGGCTCCTCCATGTTGACAGCCATAACTGGTTACGGGGTAGACTTCAATATTAGATATCGCCCCCATAGTTCCTCGCCTCATTCTTCAACCCCCTACTTTCTCTCTGCCAATGGTATAATTCACTAAATCAAGTTAAGTTTGAGTTAGTCGACTAAGATATAGTCAAAGACCTCCATTGGTATCATCGAAAGGTCTCGTGCATATAATATAATATTAATTATAATATAATACAATTATTTTATTAAATTTGTGATCTAACAATATCGATAAAATAATAAGATTTTCAGAATAAAGGAAAAAGTAATTCAGTTTACCGGGTATTTATTCCTATTCCGGATCCAATAGTATTCTTGATGCTAGCCAGCCTCGGGCTATTAATAACAGAAAATGTATCTCCAATGTGTGTTTATTGGCGGTTTCATTACATTTCTACTTTCTATGCGATTGCAGACTAGACTTGGGTCATTCGTCCTTACAAAATTTGTCAATCGATTTAATATAATAAAATGTATTTTTTTTTATTTTTAAATTTATCCAGGTCGCCAAACACGCATAAAAAGCATATACAGTAAAACCCAATTTTTGAGGGGACTGACAAAATTTATTTATTTTTGTTTTTTGACATAGAGTTCTTTCAATGCTATACATCGATTGTACATCTTCTTTCCTACCTTCTTTTAATGTCGATGCAATTTCGTATTTGTTTTGTAATAAGTTTTAAGATTATTTATATTATTAACTCAATAGCAAAATCTGTAAACTATTACAATAAATCTTAATATTAATATGCAGAGAAAGGATCCAGTGATCCTATCTCCAATGCGAGTTTCAGGCTTTTTTTTAAATTTCTTATCTTAAGAATGAAAATGCTTGTTAAAACCTGTAAGTCGTTTCAAAACGACGTTTATATTTTATTGAATTTTTTTAGAATTTATTAATAATTTAATCATGTCAGCATTTTGGTCTGAAATAAGCTAATCAAATTATACTTTTAATATACAATTTGTTTTTAAATCAATAAGTTCTATTTGTTTTTTATATATATATACTTGATATGATTAAAGTAAAATCTTGAAAACGACTTTAAATGATTCTTCTAATAACTTGATTTTTTATGATATTTGGTCCAATTGCTATCATTCACAAAACATTCATTTAGCTCCTGATTTTCCAACCAAAAGATAACAGTTTTACTTTTATTTTAAATTAATTGATGCAATTTACTAAACAAGGAAATAATTTATTTATGCCTTGTAATTTTTCGATCATTGAGATGACTTGTAACGTCTACTAAAAATGACAAATGAAACAGCCAGTTGTTGTCTAAAATAAGTATATTTCATCAGGTAGGTCATTTTCCTGTTCTCCTGTACAAAATCTATTACCCTTTTACACTCTGTCCACTTTTAGTCGAATCTATGAATTTATTAAAAAATATATTCATTGGGAAAATAAATAAGAAACATCTATAGGGTTTGATTTAATATCCGATTCAAAAATATTTTTTGTAGTTTAATAAAAACAACTGGGTTCAAGTTGTTTGCTAAAAAAAAATTTGTGAGTGAAAAAAGTTAAGAACCTGACAGCCAGCGCTCCTCACAATGAGGGACAAGTTAACCATTTTCCAAATTTAACAACATAATATTTTAAGCTTTTCTAGTCATGATTTTACTTTTTTGAAATATATCTGATCCTCTTGCTTTACCATTACAAATGCGCCACGTTTGGCGTATGCGCCATGGTTGGCAACCCCTGCCTTATGGCATCTTCTTTTATTGGAATTTGATGGATTGAGATTACCTCTTCTTCGTCGGAGATATTTCCGAAAATTTATAAGATACCAATTTTCCGGTTGCGATTTTTAAGTAATAAAAACAATTAAATGTGGTTTAGCACTTTCCACTCTGAAGGCTATAACTTTTGGTCCAATAGACTTTGGTAGGCAGCTCTGAAGGCCAAAAGATGAAATAAGTTTACTCGCCGATTTCAATAGGGTGCAGGTAAATTTTACGAAATAGTATTGCTTCTTAGTATGTAGAGATATATTTAATGTAGCCCAGATCATGGACTCAAGTTTTTATTTAGTATATAAAATATTACATTATATATTAAAAAAATTAACGCATTCTATTAAGTTTATTTTTTGTTGCTCGTAAATACTGTAACTTTCAGGGGTTTAAATTATATTTAATATTAAACATACATGTGCGGCTGTCCGATAATAAACGCATCTGTTAAGTAGGACTAAAATTACTCATCATTCATTTTTACTCTGTGTTCAGTGGTGATATATTTTAGACAATGTTAACATCTTGTTTCATATTCGTGATAAGTATTCAATGCACAAAGGTATTTAATAAATTTGTCCAAGCCGTTATGTTTTAAAATCGTGTAAATTAAGAACCAAATATAATATTTTTTGTAGAAATTTATTGTTACTTTTTTAAATTAAATTAAATTTTTGTAAAATAGAAAGATAAATCAATTAATGGACACGTGAGCCATCAATCAAGTCGTTAAAAAGTATCTTTCAACAGATTTCTTTTTTTATTTAACAGGGATCTATAATGAGAATCCTTTGATGCAGTGATGCCTTTGACTGCACGAAAAATAGAAAAATCATTACAGACTATTTATTATCTTCATAATGCTGATTTGATCCAGTTTTCCTTTGGAACAAACCGTTATTTTTCCAAATGAAAACCGGAGTTTAACTGAAAAAAATATCAGTTGATTTCAGTACTAAATCTTTAATAAATTTATATTATCGCATTAATTCATGTGGTATGTTTATTACAAAAATAGGTTTAAAATATTGTAGAAAATATATTTTTAATTCAAATAAAAATGAAGCTGAACCGCAAATCAACCCAGGTCGAATAATATAATGTTTTGTGCAATATTTAAAACATTTCTATAGAACGTATCCAAAGAAAAAGACAATTGACTATACATAACTATTAGGGCTTAGCTGATAATCTTCTAACAACAAAAAAATAGTAAAAGTGAATTATCATAATGGATACATAGATGGGAGAAGAAAATTTTTGCCAAGATGTTCAGAAACAATATAGAAAGTGTTTTTTTTTCATGAACATTATACAAAACTTTATTCCGGTTGATGGCACATCCTTTATAATAATATTTTTGCGTTGTGTAATATATTAATCGAGTATTCTCCGAGTGTCCTTTACAAAAGTGAATTTAGGATAATTTGCAAAGCGGCAAAAAATAGAAAGTGGACGGATCATTGTTGTCTGTGTTCAGAAACACCTCAGAGCGTCGGTATTTATGTACAATTTCGAGAAATAACCATTGTGATGGCTATTTATTTAACTAACAGTCTTTGTGGAACAATTCGACGCAATTATGGACATCCATTGTCAAGATTATCAGACATTACAGGATTAAAACCTGGCGACACAATGGGAAACAGTGTCGAGAATAATGCACTGGCTGCGCACGAATACGTATTCCATTTTACTTTTCGTGTTTGTGTAATCTCATATCAGCCCCTATGAGATATATACGCGACCCTTTTTTCACTGACAAAATCTGCCGCATAGTTCTTGGAAGAGTCGCATTTCGCTTTTGCGAAACGCCGAACGGGTAGCTGATTTAAAAATTTCTTGCAAATACACCTCGTAAACGTCCGAGAGACTCTATCGCAGACGCCAATCTAAATTCGCATCCGCAGCTCGGTATTAAAACTGTCCGATGTTATTCTATCATTTGCACTTCGTTTGAAATTACTTTACTAATTAAAACTGGGATAATTGTATTTTTGCTGATGCTTTGAGGAAGGAAGGACCGTGGACATTGCTTAATATAGACAAGTAATTAAAAGAATACCGACAATTTACTCAGCACTGAATAAAGCAGACAGTGGAGACAATTAATTCCTTCTTTGTGGCTCTTTAATATGCACCCTGTACAATAAAACTTTCAGAGCGGCAATAAAACTTTAAATTAAAATAGATAAAAATAATAAAATCGTCCATTATCAATTTGCTCAGCACTGCAAAACTTTATTAAATCATTCAACAATAAAAATATCAATGAATAAAAGCATATATTTCATTAAATAATAATTTAAATATTGAGTACATCGTGAGCTAACACTATCAATTACAAATATGACATTTAAAATTAAATCAAACATAGATAATCAATAAAAAAAATATGAATATATATTTAAAATATTTTATATATAAATAGTAATGCTAAATTTCAGATTATTCATGTGTTAAAATGAATAAATTAATTATTAACATATTCCATGTTCTTATTTTAAATCCTTTCATTTATATGCAGCGCTCCTATCGGTA
>JAGXCT010036858.1:51544-85382 GCA_022495035.1 Philopotamus ludificatus | reverse complement strand
CGGCACGGCTAGGTTAAAGTATTGATTTGGATTGAGAATATTGTTTTTTTGATGAATAAAAAGCTCGAATCTACCTGAAATACGCACAACATAACTTTCAAACCGCATTTAAAATCGATATGGTCAAAAACAAAAGAAATAATTGGGCGCAGATTCAAAATTGAATGTTCCCGCATTTCCGGCAGTGTGCGCGCGGAGCTTATAGGTTTTGGCCCAAACCGGCCAACATAACGTCTATTATCTCGGCTCATACACCGTCCCTAATGATATTATACTGTATTTTGATGCCAGTGTTATTAATATATTGCATTACGGCTTAACGGGTTTACGACCTGATGTATTATCATCCATGGGCGGGGAAACTAGCGTTCCCTGAATTAACCCCGTTGTAAAAATATTACACGTAACGATTATTAGCGATGCTATGTCGGCCAGTCGTTAAAACAATTTGATTACTGGCTTTATAGGAAAATTGATGGTTGGCCGTACATCGTCCGGTGATTGTTTTAAGCTGATACTCGAGTTTGAAAAAGGGACAATTTTATTACATAACTGGGGGTTATATTGAAATAATATGCGTGGCATCATATCGCTCATGACTCAATATAACAGTGTGGCTGTTGACGATGATACAATTTATTATCATACAATAAGACAATAAATAATTTATATATTTTATTTATTAAAATATAATATTATTTCATGATATTGTTTTTATTTTTTTGATTACTAATTAGATTTGAATTCTTAGAAAATTATCGTAATAAAAAAAACGTATATAATCAAGAGCTGTTGATTAATTAAAATTTTATGAAAACGTAGTCGATCAACAATATTTGTTTTCTCAATATCGCAACAATATTACGGAAACCGTTTCTTTGAAGATGTGATTTTATATTTGATTTAATTACGAGCCAGGTCGATTCCGCAGGGGGCGGAGCCGTCTTTCATACTGCTCCGATATCATTAATGCAAAAATCTGATCAGGCCTTTGCGAAAATAATGCCCTAATTGAGTTATATCAATATTAATTTTGACAGAGTATAATGGAAATTATTACTGGTAGCAAATTGTGGATCGTAATTAAAATCTATTTTGTTCCCATAATGAATTTTCAGTTTTGATGATAAAATTTTATGCCCCCGCCGCGGATCGTATCAAATTATTATGACGGCCTGTGTATGAATATAATTATTATTTGTAATTAATGATCGGAAACAAGGGCGCAAATACGGAGCCCTCGCAATTTCGGGGTGGCCCGGTTTAGAGTTACGGGTCAAAAGTGCCGACGTCTGCGGATAAGTTTGTTCTTCTAATGAACTTAATGGAATATATGGGATTGTGGACCGACTGCGCTCAATTTCTAATTATTTGCATTGAAATAATAATTAAAAAAAAAATCTAGAAACTTTAAAAAACATCAAGCAATCGATATTGTATTTCATATACCTAGCAAGAGGATTTCGCATATACGTAATACATGCGAAACCAATGTATTATTAATTATTTATATTAAAACCTTTAAGGAAAATAGTAACATCTGCATAATAAGGTCGTTAGATTCCTATAATAATCGTGTTATTCGAATTCATTTTACACAAAGAAAAAAATATTAAAAGGTATGTAAATTTCAAATGTTATAAAACCATTTATTTATTTATCATTTAAAACTAGCGGAAATATAGAACTAGTTAAATTGATAAATAATAACAAAAGCCGGAGCTGAACTGAAAAAAAAACAGTTTAAATCGGTTCGGTACATGTTCAAACATGAACGTTAATACAATATTACTCTCCAGTTCTGTCATCTATATTCTTCGTATTAAAAAAAAATATTTTTGCAAGATGCATGCCCTTATATTTAGAAAACAGGAATCGTGATTTTAGGAGCCCCAGAAACACAAGTTAGTGTTGAAAGGGAATTACCTGGTGTAAAGTTTTTTCTACGACACAGACAATATAAATAGTTTAAATGGATATACATTGGAAGAGGGGTTAGACAGGGCTGTATACTCTCCCCAGATTTATTTAACTTATACGGGGAGTATATCATGAAAAAAACTCTTGAAAACTGGCTAGGCGGATTTAAAATAGCGGGTAAAAAAATCAAATCTAAGATATGTTGATATATGACGATACTAAATAGATATCCACAAACGAAAAAGAAATGGCCGAACTGCTGAAAAGAGTTGTCTGTGAAAATAAAAAACTAGGACTCAAGATCAATATTATTAAAATCAAGCTGATGATAGTCGATAGAAATAATCATCTATCCTGATCCTTTAATCTTCCGGATGTGAAAAGGGTTGAAGAATTACTAATTATGAGTAACGGAAACTGTGAGCCAGAAATAAGAAGGCAAATAGGGATGGCTAAAAATGCCTTATCAAAACTATCAACAGTTTGTAAAAAATAAGAGGATATCCAAAAAGGCAAAAAAAGTGTAGTGAGGAGTCTGGTATTCTTTATTTTAATTACGGCGTAGAAACCTGAATCATAAAATAGAACATTGACAAAAAACATTGACGACTTTGAAATGTGGTACTAGCGACGCCTGCTGAGTATTCTCAGCAGGCGTCGTTCATGGATAGCTAAATGCACAAACGTGTCTGTCCCGAAAGAAATGGGAAACATAAAGATGACCGACCTCTCGTTAAAAGAAACAATCACCTGGAGTAGCTGGTCGCGCTTAAAAATCTACATTGATGCAGGAGAAGGGCAAGGCGTCTAAAATGTTCGCTTTAGAAGAAGACAATGGAAGATATTTTAATAATTAGTGATAACGTTTACCTTTTACATTTATAAATAAATATACTCAAAAATTCTGTATACTTCAAACGTGAATTTACGAATTCCTTTAATAAATTAAGTTATTGGTATTATCATATATTAGGGGGACCGGAAAGTAATCCAATTTTTTTTTACTGGCGAAAAACATTTATTTTTTAAAAGAATCTTAAATACTAATCAACAAAATAATTTACATCATTTTCGAACACATTGCATTTTCACTTCTCCAACATTAATTATTTTTTTTATCTCTTAATGTACGCTATAACGTTAGAAGTTCCAATCCAAGCTTCCTTATTTTTTCTTGTATTATTTTTGCAGGCCTCGAGTTATCGTGTTAAAGGATTCTTTTTTTGTTATTGATCACAACATATCGTTTTTTGTGAGCTCTTGTTTCCACGGTTGAGTTGTTCACAATACACTATCACTGTAACGGTCTGACCAGATTCAAGCAATTCATAGTGTATAATTCCAGAAAAATCTCACCACACACAAGGACCTTCTTTATTGTTAGTAAAGGTCGAGGGATACTTTTCTGGAACAAAGCCATTATTTTTTTCGTACAGGATTGTTGTATAGCACGTACTTCTCATCTTGAATTACAATTCGCCGTGAAAACCGATCGGCTTCATACCGAGACAAAAGAGACGCGCAGATGATACGACGTTGATCGAGCGACGTTTCCGTCAATTTATGAGAAAATAAAGAAAAGTCTAGAAAATATATTTGCAAAACTACACGACTTAAAAAACAAATATGTTGAACCTATATTGGCAATCTACCAACAAACAACAGCATTTCTCGTGACTCCATAAATATAAATGTAAAAATCATATTTTTAACCAATTAAATATATTATTAATACAAATTGAATAAATATAAATACTGTAATTCAAAAACTTACTAATATTTATCGTTGTTTATATACCAGTATGTATTTTTTTAATTTTATATTCAATCAAGTAATTCTGAAACGTAGCTAACTTTGAGTAAAGTAACTCTGAAACGGCAAGTACATTTAACCGCAAGCTACTAAAAAAACATATTGAACAGCGAGGTATTTCCGGCAGAGAGCATGGCTTCCCCTGGGTAAATTACCGCAACGAGTGATTAGTTTAGAGAGGATCCTCGCGGTGGCTAAAGAGTTGGGAGGGGCCCAGCACACAATTTCCCCCATCGCCGTTCATCTAGCAAAACAAAAATTCAAAAAAAAATAATTTCATTAGGATTCCGTCGCGGCGCGAGTTATCAATTCTGATATCGGACCAATCGGCGACGTTAAATCATGCGATACGTGAAATTCGCAAGGCGTCGCCTGCAAGACTTTCACGGTTCGTTAGGTGATTTTTGCGATTTATTATTAGCCGTGTGTCGGCATGCCGGAAAGTGGAATCCTATGTTTTTTAAGCCAATTTAAATTAATGCCATTATGGCTGTCAGGCACTGGATGGAACTGATGTTCCCAGGAGAGAGGGGCCGGGGGCTCCGCCACTTTGGGTCTACTGAGTTGGCGCTTCGCTCCGCGGTAATTGGGCACCCAGGTAATGGAGTTTGCTTCGGAGTTGCCGTTTATTTTTTTTTATACATATATTCTATTCGCATACAGGAACAATAATTTAAAACATTTATAACCGTTTCACGTGTATTTCCCGGCGAAAATATTCGTATTCACTTCACCGGTTTTTGTTACTTGAAAAATATTACAGTTTAATTTCCTGATGGAAAGTCGCATTGTATCCTTTGGGGAGATTTCTACATTATATTTATGAATACAAAATGTATATGTAGACGAAAATGTTTCGCGAAAAAATGTGTAAGATGAAACTTCCGAGAATTAAAATACTTTCGGATTGAATAATTATATATATATTATTGTTACGCGTGTGATTTCTCGCGAAGGCCATGAATACGTTTCAGCCATGACCATAACTAGTTTCAGTTATGGCGTTAAGTTTCACTTGTCTGTGTTTAATATTCAGGTGAGAAGTTTCGCCATTGTATGGCGGAATCGGAACTCAAAAGCGAATGTGTGGCTAAGAGCGGTTAACTTAGCTTAGTTTGAATTTCTATAATAATTATAGACGTTAGATTGTGCGATCGTTTATATTTAGTGCTAGAAATTGTTATCGTTTGTGTGGATATATAATAATAATACGTGGCGATCATATGAATATATTTTCGAAATGCTGATACAGAAAAAAAATTAAATCTGCAAAAAGTGCAGATTGTTGTTGCGCTTCAATATATTTTTGCTGACGTGAGGTAGAATAAAATAGGGCAGAGTTTCCCAAACTATTTCTACAATGGAACACTGCGCAAATCCTGAAATTTCAACGAAACACTTGACTTATTTTTTAGGTTGGTTTATTCGTTATTTACAGTAAAAATAAAACAAACTGTTAATAAAATACTTATTTTTAAAAAAAAATCATGTAAAATAAATAAGTAAATTAAGCTCGTAATGACTTGATTTTAAGTCGAATCGCAAATAGTCCTGATATCAGGCACAGGTAAGTTGAATTTTTATACCTGATGTCTAGCCTGTTTCTACACTTTCACCCTGAAAACCCTGTTTCGCACAAATACGTAGTATCGAATGTATAAAATAATAGATTGTTTTTACACATTGGAATACTATTCTGACAAACTCGCCTAGAAATTATTTAACCATTCCCACTCCGTGGGCCAGACGTATTGGCCCGAAAATTTTTTTAGCATACAACTTAAACCCAGTTTTTTTTATTTAATTTAAAAAATGTCTTTTATTTTCTTATTAATTTTCCCAATCTTTTTTAATAATTTTGTAAATAATATATAATGAGAGTAATTCATAGATTCGACTAAAAATGGACAAAGTGGAAAGGGTTAATGGCAGATCTTTGTATTTTCGTTTCGAGTCTAATTAAATCAAATGGATTTTTATAATCACTCGCGCTCAAGTCCACTGGCTTAGTTGTCACAGAAAAAGGATTAAGTACTCAGGAATCATCCTTGCTAGCCGAAAAATATTTTCAAAAATTGTCTCAAGTTATGTAGGTGTTCCAAAAATACTTCTACGGGTACTTTAATTCATTAAATTTCATAGAAAACAATCAAAATTATTAGATTAAACAAATAAAATCCAAAATTGTTTTTTTATTAAAAGATGCATCGTTTTTTTGTATTTCAAAAATTATTCGCTTTGAAGTTTAATAGTGTTTTTTCCTTTGAACAATAGTGTTCCGCGGAACATAGTTTGGGAAACCCTGAAAATGGCTTAGCTTCCTTATTTAAATGCAAGCTATATCGATTTTTGACATATAATTTTAAGAAAAAACAATATGATGTATTCATGGAATTCGCATTCATAGGTATCGCATTTTGTTGGGTTAGAAGCCCTTCCGTTTGTTTTCTGATCCTTTTGACACTCGATACTACCGAGGATGTGTGTATAGCGAAACCTAAACATTTGCTATGGACGCAAAATTGTTTTAATGTATGTGCGCAAGTTAATCCAATCATTTATTCCGAGTCGGGGGGAAATCTCAACTTCGTTAAAACGCCTGAAAACTTTCCCAATTATTTTCGTAATATGGTATAACAAACTTTTCTAATGAACGCACGTGAAAGGAATCTGACAAAAAATCCAATTAAGGGAATAAATGGATATACCGTCAAAACCGGCTCACCTTGGTGTCCTGCACCAGTTGGCCCACTCGCGCCCTTTTGCAAGTCAGATTCGCTTAGTTGCTGTCACACTGCGACAATTTATTCACCCGGCGCTAATTTTCGAGACTCCGTTTCCTGGCAAAATATAGAAAATCACAAATATTTTAATCGAGAAAATAAAAAAATATTGCGAGAAATTCATCGTTGCCAATGATACCATCACAAAATACTGTTAACATTTATTAATTATGTAATTTCAGTCTAATTAAGCAATTATTTAATATTAAGTTTGTTCAAAATGTTCAGTGGCCTATAATCCTGATTATAAACGACGGATTTATATATCCAACATATACAAAACCCCTAATATAATCTCCATAATAACTCTATTTGAAAGCCGCGTCCACTTTTATCTAGTGTGGCTTGATTCTGAGAAATAGTTATTTTGATTATATACAATATAATAAATAACCGATTCGCATTTAGCTTAAAATCAATAGGTCTATAATAAATATAACCATATTTCTCAATGGCGAAAACGTGAGGTACCTCGCAATCGTTTCAACGCCGATTTTATATACTTTCGAATCGAATACACCCGGTACTGTTCTTGCACGGTTTTGAAATAACGCGATTGAAGAAAATCGATTAGCAAACAACTCGAACCGAGATTTTTAAAATTAATTAAAAAAAAAATAATGTCTTCTTTTTAATCGGATATCAAATTAAACCATATGAATTCTTCTTATTAATTTTTATAATGAATATCTCTTTTAATAAATTTGTAAAAAAATATAATGGGAGTAATTCGTATATTCGACTAAAGGAGGACAAAGTGAAAGGGTTAAAGAAGAGTTGAGTGTATTTATAAATATAAACATTCCCTGTCTTGTATAATGACGGAAAAAAAGATATTTGCAGCTTAACTATTTTATTTTCTCGTTACTTTATTGGGCATGTTAGTTAAAATAATAATAATATTCCATTAAAACAGTGCATATTTTAACCTAGTCGTGCCGATGGGGTCTATTGAGGACCCCAAGTTTTTGATTTTTCTCGATTATCTCTTTTAATATAAATCCTACGTGTCACAAACTTTTTGTATTTGTCTAAAAAAAATGCTAAAGAATACATATTATAAATAATCATTGTCTGCAATTGCGAAAAAAATAATTTGCTGCTGTTGCCACAGCGCAATGTCTTTTCTCGCTCGCATCCGATACGATGTGCCAAGTGCGAGTGAAACGTGCGGCGAGGGCTTAGTCTGCAGAGAGAGTTCTCCGGGAGCTCAGTCTGCAGCGAGACTTCGTTGAGAGCTTACTCTGAAGCGAGACGTCGCCAAGAGCGTTATCATTAAAACATCGCATTGATTAAATACAATTAAAAAAAAAATATAGATCAAATTATGAAGCACAACATGAATAATTATTTTTTTCCTAAAAGAATATCATTTTTAAAAAAAATGTAAAGATATTAATTGAAAATTCATTAATATCTAGTTTTAAAATGATTGCGCTTTTTTTCCCCATTATAAACAGACCCCATTCGGACGACGCGCTTGTTTTCGAGTCGCCGTGACGGATCGGCTAAAGAATCAGGTTAGAAATTTTTCAGGACAGGACTTTAAAAGAATGCATTTTACTATGGAAAATTTAATTAAAACTAAAATCCATATTTAATTTAATAAAAAATAATGAATTGGATATGTTTTTGGGCTTAAAAATTCCATTATTTATTTTTACTAAAAATATTAATTACTTTATTTTTACTAAAAATATTAATTACTTTATTTACTTTATATTTTTATGTAGATATACTTTTCTTTACTGTTTGGCGATGGGTGAATGGCATGGCAGAAAAAATCGATTTTTAAAACTGTCATAAAGCGCTCTGAGAATTCATAAATTTTGTCGAAAGGCAGACCTATCCAACTTACATAGCTCATTTGTAGTTAGCATTACAACCAATGTTATGGCTTGTAGGTAACATACATATATTTATTAGTCGTAGTCGGTAGTCGGATATAGTCGTATAGTTAGCAGTCGGATAGGTGTCCGACGAATACTATGAATTCCAGGATTACCAAGAATTACTATGAATTCCAGGATTACCTCCGTATGTTTTATAAAAATATTTATGTAGATAGTTTGGCGCGTTTGAATTAATTAATTTAATGCCATCTATCATTTGGAATAAATAATTATAAAATAAATAACATAAATTTCAATCCATCTGAAATAATATTAAAAATATTAACCAGTGTCGTGGTTTGACACTGGGCGAAATATTAGTATGAGAGACTTTGCGTCTCTAGTAAGTCAATATTTTAATTTTATCACAGATAGAATTGAATTGGACCACCTTCATCTCAAAAGCGAGTGGTACCCCTTCTCATTTAAAAAATAATAGAGCAGGCTATGGAAAACCTTAAAACTGATAATGAAATCTGTATGTATTCAGTTGTTTAAGTAAGATTGTGTCTATTACAGTGTACGACGTGTTGGTGGAGTTAATGTCCAATTCCTGTTGCCGCAGGGATTATCTAACACGGTCCAGGACAGCGCCAACGCGGATATCTTCAACACAATCACAATTCACTTCTTCACCGTCCACATTACAAATCAGTTACGCTCTAAATATAATATGCAATTAGATTCGTAAAACGACCCTTCCTTCCGCTTACGAATTTCGTGCTAGAGACCGTCATATTTCACAATACCGCCGGCGATACAGAAGGCGTCGGCCCGTGTCGGGAATTCGGAGGAACTGCAATATTTTTAATCGTAAATCATTGGGCAGTAGGTCCACGTCGGCTTTGATAGCGCCATTCTATATAATAAAGGTGTCGTTACAGGGCTAACGGCCGGTCCGCCAGCATCACGGTCCGCACTTATCGCCCGTGTCCACGCTCTCAACACTAATGCCGACGAGAATATGGTAAACCCTCGATATATGTCCTATTCTGAGTGTCTGAACGTTTTATACATTATTTATTTATTTTTTCAATTGTTTCGAATATTAATTTTGATCGAATCGGAGCTTTGACTTTGAATTTTTGAAAATTTTGAGCTTTGAAATGTTTAATAAAATGTATCATGCATTTCGTTTACCCCAGGGGTAGTAGATCTATTCAATAATATAAATTAAACAGCTAGGGAAGAAAATTAAATTATAAGTATGTAAATAAGGACTAAAATGTTCGTTCGCCAAGATCTATTTATTTTTAGAGTGCTAGAGTTTGCCGCCTTCTCACGATTACCGCACACGGTACCTAGTTAGCAACATAGTATTAACAATGTAAAGGTTTCACACATTAAGAAATAAGTCAGAAACTAAATTTTCCACAGAGGGATCCAGCCACAATCGGCTTCAATATTAGGGCGAGCCGCAGCCACACTGCGGCGCCCGGCCACAATGTGTAATGTGTGAAAATCAAGTTTGCCGAATTATCGTTAGACGCGATAGTTGGGCACGGCCGTAGACAATGGCGTAGGCCCGATCGGGACCTCCGGCACCGAAGCCGTAAACTCCAGTTTATATTCAAACCGCGGCCCAAGAAGTGGACCCTTCAAAATAATTGAATGTTACATTAACGCGAGGTGTAATGGCCGTCGTTAGAAGTTGCCCCGGGAAACTACTCGCCGCCGAGCAAGAAATTTCCAGTGGGAAATTAAAATGTCGAGCGATGGAAAATTTCACAGGTGAAGAAGTCGACCGCCGCGCTCTCGTTGCAGTTTTCATTTTTTTTTCTTCAATTTAACGCGATACATGCGCTGTACGTCTTGCTGTGAAAATAAATGCAGCGGTGTGCCATTTTTCGTTTAAAAAATAATTGCACATGGCCCACATAAAACAAAATAATATATATTAGGTATTGCGGAAAGAAATGACAATATTTTTCGGTTATTTGAAATCAGTTTGCCCTCGGGTTGCCGTTAAGTTAATAGATGATACGTTAGTAATTTTTTGTTTGACAATTCTTTTAGGCTCATGGTAAAAAATGTAACGGCCAGAGATTAAAGAGACAATGTTGGAATTTTATGTTGTTTTTATTAAATGAAATATTATAATCAAATAATCTGCGATATTAATAGAAACTACTGTCAGTTATTCATTAATCAGGGGCGGCTCATCCATATACACTGCGGAGCTGCAGCACCTCCAAGCCAATCGTGGAAAATTATATTTATATTTATTATATGTGTTATTGATTATATATTTTGTATACGAAAAAATAAATATAGTTTATTAATTTGGTCGGTGCCTAGGCGGGCAGTGTCACTTCGTGCAATGTGACGCAAGAGCGCTGTCTGCTTGTCAGCGCTATTAGCGTCGGGTATTGGATGGATGCGGGCCGGTAACAGAGTGCGGGAGGGAGGGAAGGGGGGGGTCTCGCCGCTAAGCACCGTGTCGTGCTGAGGCTCGACACAGTCATACTGACTCATAGCTTCTTTAACTCACAGCATTTTTTAGCCACGTGCCGCTTGTCACTTATTTTTTTATTGTTGTGACGGGTTGAAACTGGTTGTAAGGATAAACCAGAGAGATCTTTTAAAATCGACGATGAAACTCTAAACTCATTAGTTGAGTCTGATTCGTGTAAAATGATCAAGAAATTGACAAAATATCTCAGTTGTTCATGATTAACAGAATAATTTTGAAAGGCACCGAAAAAAATTGATCCTCGAATCAGGTACCCATGTCTATATCTAGGGCATCATTGACTGAAATAGGTTCTCCTTTTGTATTCATTAGATATAAATTACTAAATACTGATCAGGTTGTTAAAGCAAAAGTCTATCGTACTCAATTAGTAAGATTTGCATAAAAAAACGATTAGTTTAGAAAACAATCAAAAATTAATAATCCAGATTAACACGTTGCAGTCCGGGGGACTCGAAAACGCGTCCTCGCGGGCTAACGTAGAAGTACGGGGGACGGTGTTTTCGAGTCCTCTTTGGCGCTGTTGTTAAACCAAAATCATTTATATTTCATTGAACACACTTTGAGAAGTTTTGAACTATTATTTTTTTTACATAGAGATAAACTTTCTAAACACAACAAAAAAGAATATTGACGTAAATGGTATCAGAATTACATCGATTTAACTAAAGTACTTAACTTTTGCTATTTTTTCGCGAAATCGCCCGGCCCAACGCAAAACTCGGCGCGGAACCCAGCGGACTGGAATGTGTTAATAATGGAAGACCACATACAAGAAGAATAACGCAGGAAAAAATAAAAGAGCTAGATTTAGAAGTTATGCAACATTATTATATTTACCTTCGGACTTAGTACTTTGCTACGTATTACGCTTTGAGGTTAAAAAAAGTCCAAAATCACTGGGAGTTTTAATTTATTAACTCATTGCCTACGGGGGACGTGGATTGGACGTCAAAAGCGTTTTAGTATATGTCCGGGGCGCGCACACCACAGCCAACACTACGCGTTTGATCAGCTGTAACTTTTAAAATGTTTAGTTAAACATCGGTACAGATAGAATTGGATTAAAAGGCAATCAATAATTTTACTTGTGAAGCAGTGCATTTTAATAATAATGAATATTTCATAGAGAGTTCTCTGTTTTTAATTGCCTCAGAGATTTTCATGCGGAGGCAAAGTTCTGAAATGATCCAAATAAATAATATTTCTGAGGGTAATATAATATTGTGATTTGTTCCTCAGTCCCGAAAAGTGAATAAATTAACGTCAAACACTTGTACCTTTTCGTTAGTTTTACAAATGTCGCAGACCGTTCCATTTTTTCTTGGTCGATTTTTTTTCTGGGCACGTCCCCACCAAAGGCACGTCCGGAAAGATTTAGTTCTCCCTTCCGGTCTTCAGACGCCCTCCCACTCACCCCACCTCGGCATTGTGCTCGGAGACCAAGTTTTTCGAATAATTCAGAGGTCCTGCGGCATTTTAAAGTGTCTAACGACCGCAATAAAATATTTGTATGGTACACGCCTGTTAATGACCGCAAAGTTTCACTAACAATCGTCGGATTTATATCGGCGAAACGAATAAACTTATAAGTTCATATTACGTATGTCTCGCGTCGTCAAGTCTCGAAACATTGGATTTCTACATACGGTCGTATATTCGGCATTAAATAAAATGAGAGTCCGCACAGAGTGTTTAGTATTGAAAAAGCGGTTTCAGTTAGGAACCGGTCGGAAATTTAGTTTTTCCCAGCGGTACTATTCGAGCTTTTGTCTGCTTTATCAACGTCAGAAAATAAACTGGTACTATATCTCTTTGTAGTTACAATACCCCGCACTTGGCTCAGGCGCTACACAGAATCGGTGTCGATTAGTTTTTTTAGCAAAAAAAACTTTGCTCTTAATTAATGTGATTTATAAGCGGATTAAATAATTTTATTGCGCGGAATTAATCCCAGTCGTTATTGAGATGTGCCCTACTTAGATTTTCGAAGGCTTTAATTGATTTTATTTTTATGTAACTCACGTTTCATAGAAAATGATATATTTATATATTAAAAGACGTCGCAAGTTTAGCACAAAATAAAGTTAGAATATTTTCCGCTAAAATATATATGTATTGAGAATTTCAATGTAATTATTTTGCTTATCTAATTGTAAAAAAAAATGAAATAAATTATAGTAATATTAAAAATAAATAATAACAGGAGCGGATCGTCCTTAAGGCAACCGGGGCATTGCCCCACACATATTTCTCCTAGTAATAAAATAATAATTATCCATAATATGCGAACCGAACCCTATTCGTATGTGTTGGGGCATTTTTTTTGGTTAGGTAGTGGAAGTAAAGAGAAAAGTTCCGTATTATCATATAGAGAAGGTCGCTTTTTGTTTGCTGCATAAGTCTGTTCGGGGCAGGTTTTTACCTGCCCCTAGACATGTGGTCGCTATCCTTAGTTTAGCTGTTGGCCCGACGCGAATGAGTGTTGTTGTTTGTCGGTCAGTGGAGATAAAGAGAAAAGTTCCGTATTATCTTATACAGAAGTTCGCTTTTTGTGCAAGGGTCTGTTTGGGGCAGACCTATATATGCCCCGCTGGTCTATATTTTCTACTCGAATTTCTTTTCTGGAATCAACTAATTGATTCCAAAATTCGATCCTTTGCCGATTCAAAAATTTTGAACGCTCGTGCAACCGTTTTTCATACACTTTAGGCACAGGCGTTCAACTAAATAAATAAATATAATAATAAAAACTATTTCCATTTGGTTTTGTGAAAAATACATATATTTATATCAAGAGCTTTGTTTATTAAATTTTTATATTTTGAAAAAGTTATTTACACTTGATTTCGTGAAAAGTACATGTTTTTTTATAGTAATAGTTTTGTTAAATTTTATTTGTAAATAAAAATTAATTTTGATTAATTTCGCAATTAAAAAAATTGATAACTCCTAATATTTTCTTGGTTCGACCTCACTGTGCTAAATATCAGGGGCGTATATTCAGGGTGTGCAAGGTGTGCGCAGCACACCCGCAAAATATAACGTGTCCAACCGCATACAGTACCGTCGCTTAAGTGGGCGTAAGGTCTCGGCGAGCGAAACTAATGTTTTTGTATGCAGTCTAACGGCCAGACGCGTGCTGTCAAGTCGCAGCACATTCATCTAATCGATCTCGAATTTATTGGGCATTGCTTTTGTGTAACATATTTTTTTATAAACAGGTGACTTATTTTTTTTTATTTTGGATAACAATAATATAACAAATTGTTATATAATAAAAAAAAACTGTATATTTTTTTTTCACATAGAGCACACCCAACAACAACACCCACCGTAAACTGCACCGGGGGGCTTTAACCTTCTCATGCCCCACCTGTTTTTAGTCAAAAGCGGTTCCAGGATAATAATATATAGCAAATGAATAAAAAGTTTTTTTATCTTAATAATTTTATTTCGGATGTTTTATATGCGAAGAGCAATTGCAAATTGACAAGGGCAAAAATGCAGCATTTTAACAAATTGAAGTTAAAGTGAAATTCATCGTGTTTTTACATGGAATGGAATGAATTTTTTTTATCATAAAATTGTATTCTGTTTTAGGAATTTAGAGATGTTAATATTTGACGGCGTATGCATTAAATATTCAAAATCGAGATAGGGTTTGAATGCATTAAATTAAATTTGAATAATTTAAACAAATATAGCCAGTGTAAAGTTTATTTTTCGTATCCATATTCTTTTGGAATGGCTAAATTATATTTTCCACCTCCAGAGGTAAGCAGAATTTTAATTTCCCGGCTCTCTTTGAAGATAATCTAAAGGTGGAGCATCAAAGAAATTGCTATTCTGTAGTTTACATGGTAGATTACGGACGTTGCTAGTTTCGTAATATAAAAATATTTAGTGAGAGCGCCTAGTGTTTAATAAACGTAGGGTTTAACCCCGGCTTATTGCAAATATCTATAGTGGGCGTATCAAATGATAAAGTTGGCAAACAAAATCGGAATTTTTAATAAAATTCGCTAGAAAATAAATGTGTATTCAGATTAAAAGCTGTGCACCTATAAACCAAACAAGTATGTTGAAAAAGAAAAGAGAAAGCCAACGGAGAATCTAACGACATAGCGTATTGCTCTTTTTTCCTGTATTCAGATGAAAATTGAATATTGGTATTTTCATTTAAAATACAAGAGGAAATATACGAGAGTTTCGAGAGCTCATTGGGATCATTCAAAGCGGTGGTTTTAGCCGTTAATGCTTCGAGTAAATAAGCACCTAGTGTAAATAAATATTCCGGCATTTGCCAGGAAGCGGCTTTCAGCTCATAAGATATGCATTGGCCTTTGTTTGTTTGTTACACACAAGCGGCGCTTCTTTCGACGTAAGAAGGCAGCCAAGGAAGGAAGGAAGCAGTTGACGTCGTCGTCCAATTTGCATACCGGCTCTGGATACAATAAGCTCGGGACCCAATTGTTTTCTTTGCAGCGCAGGACCCTGTGATTGAGCTCATCCGGTTGCCGCCTCAGTAACCTTCAGTTTAAGCCAAATTCCAGTTTTATGAGTCGTACATAATTGAAAACGAGAGGAGACCCCGACCTACTTTACGAAGATATTTTCAGCTAAATTCTTTTTGCCGGAAAATTTTCAGAGGGAATCCGTGTATTGTATTTATTATTATTTTCATTATAACGTACACACGGTAAAGTATATATATATATAATATATTGATAATAAATTAAATATATACTTATTAATTTTGTATACAAATAATTACAGTTTATTAGCTGTAATTATTCGTATACAAAGCATATTTTATTAGCTGATAACGAAATTTTGAATTAAAGTTTTAATAATAATTTAAATTTATTTCATTAGATTTTGGAGTCTAGAGAGGTGATAAAATATTTTTGTGTCACGATCAAGAGCAAATTAAAATTTCTTAAAAGAAGAACCCTATTAAAAGGATGTTCATTCCTCATTTGAAACTGAAATATTTTTACAAAATATTCTTAATTTTTTAGCACATTAGAATAAAGATATAGAAAACAAAGAATATTATATTTTAAATTGTTAATAAATGATTGAAATATTCATTAAATGGCTATATGGTTGAATATGATTAAATTTTAAAATAAAATTATTTTAAGCAACATCAAGGAAATGAATCGTTTAGCATGTTTCATCATTAAAAATAAAAGACGATTGCAGTATTAGTATTATTTCATTTGGATGGACCACAGCATAACTAACAGTCATAATATAAAAATATATGTCGAGAAGTTGAATTATGAATAGGAAATTTTTTATTATTATTAATTTGAAAATGAGAGGATTCTTCAAACTTTGTACTTGAGACGCAGACTTTTTATTCGCATTTATAAAAGTGTCATTCTTTCGGCAGATTCTCTTACATTTATTTATATAAAAAGCGAGACAGACGCTCGCCAATTTATTTTTTTTACTTTGCCCATTAAGGCTCTCCTTAGACACCCTTTACAATTTTTTTTAAATAACACATATTACATTATAATAATTGAAATTGATGTCTTAATTAAGAAATTTCGCGTAATTAATTATTTTTTTCATGCAATAATTGATATAGATCGATTGTTCGACGTAAATTTTCTGCGCACTTTCTTTTGCAAGGCCGCAAAAAAATTGAATTGAAAATCAAAAGTTTCCCCCCTTTCAATTAGACGATATCAAATATTCGGGCATAACTTTCCACGCGAGAAATTGGGTTTTATTAAAGTGTATTATCTTTTCAAAGGGAATCCCGAATTTGTTATGCAAAAGCTTCTTATATTTTATAGTTGAAACATGACACTAATTAATTAGGGTGTTTTTTAGCCCCGGAAGAGATGGGGGAAAGCGGTTCAGTGGAAACGAAGAGAAATGATGACATCTGAGAATGGTCGAAACAATTAAGCGAACGCTTTTTTTAATGGGGAGAATTCAAATGTTTGCGTATTGTACCACCTTTTTCAAAATGAAATATTGCAGTATCCATAATTTTTCAAAACTGGAAAAAAACAAATACTGCTTTGCGAGGGGCCCAACATCGGCCAAAACACGTTGATTCTATTTATAATGTATTATATTAAGATTATGTTGTATAATGCATAGATCAATGCATTACAATTGTTAATCCTGTCCGTGCGATGCACATTTCATCATAAATTTACATTTGTTTCCATCGCTTTCCCATAATTCTCCATAGCCATTGTTTCATGCACGTCGACTGAAACAGTGATTATTGTACTGAAATGTATGTTTGATTGCATCAAGCTGGCGATTAGCTTGTCACAACTGCACACGGAATTGGGAGTGTATAAATTTGGAGATTAAGTGCAATCAGGTAAATTCGCCAGTTGACAAACAAACTGGTATTAGGATTATTCACTTTTAATCGGACGTGTGACATATTTTGCATATGGACAAACTCACAATGGATCATTCGTTTGTGGGCATGGAAAATGATAGTAAAATTTAAATTAAAAACGCTCCACGTTCTGCATGAAATAATAAGGTTGTGCAATAAAAACAGATCTTGATATTAACGAGCATTCAGCGATGTCTCGCCGCAGACTGAGTACACGCCGCCACCTAAGCTCTCGCAGCAAATGTAACGTTTCACTCGCACTCGGTATATCGTAATGGATGCCAGCGAGAAAAAATATCGCGCGCGTGGTAACAGCAGGGAAAATTGTTGTTTTGATTTTTTTTCGCAATTGCGGACTATAAAGGTCAATGATTACTTATAATATTTAATCTTTAAACATTTTTTAGACAAATACAAAATGTTTGCGACATGTAGGATTTATATTAAATGAGTTATTTGAAAAAAACAAAAAACTTAGAGTCCCCAATAGAATCCATCGGCACGGCTAGGTTAAATAAAAACTATTTAATATTTTCAGTTGTTATCTTTCTTTCTACACAGAATAGGCAGTTTTTAAATACCTATTTCGTAAAATTCTAGATTTTTTTTATTAAAATACGTCTTCAAGTGATTGTGGATGTTTAATATTTATATTTGTAGCAAATCAAATTTAAAATGAAAAAAAAACAATAATAAACAAATCTACCATCGACTTGATTAAAATGTGATAATCCGATAGCAGTTGAATATGGTGGGTTTTACTACAAAAAATTCCCCCATAGATAAATGAGAATCTTTTTCAAATGAAAAAAGATCCACTTCTGATTTCTTGTAATAATCCTTCAAAGAAATGTATCGGTTTAATATCTAGAGAGTAGAGAAGAACAGATGCTTATTCATTGTTTTAAGAAGGTAGGAAAAATTCCGTAAAGCACCTAAAATCCCTTTGTTCCATTGCATTTTAAAATAAGCCTTCATTGTTGACTTACAAGATGCAACTCTATCAATAAGTTTGAAGTGTCATCATCGATTTTGAGAGGTCATCTTGATTTTAGTTTATCCTTTCGCGCACTTTCACAGCTTTTGAACTTTTAAAACCATATATCTGTCGAGGATTTAAGATGCCTTCATGCATAAATGCTCTGCTTAGCTTAATTTGATTTCAATAATTTATTATTAAATAAATATATAAATATTTATGTAGGTAGTATATTATAAAATTTCAATCCAACTGAAATAATATTAAAAATAAAGCATTATTGTCTTTTGGCACTGGAGGAAATATATGTGTGAGAGACTCGTTCCTCTTGCATCTTTAGAATCTTTCTGTTATACAATATCCATCAATCGTAATCAAATAAATACAGAAAATATGTCTTTTAAAACTATTACATTTGTATTTTTACTATGGGCCAAAAAGAAAAAAATTACTTTAACTAATATAAATACAGTGATATCGAAAACAAAACCTTTTTCTTAAAAAAAAATTGTATGCAATTCATATACACCCATTACCTCCGCACGTTTTATAAAAAACTAATATTTATGTGGGTAGTTTGGCGCGTTGGAATTAATTAATTTAATGGCCATCTATCCCGCGTTAAATAAATATTTATAAAACAAATAATATTATTTCAATCCAACTGAAATAATATGAACAATTAACAATAATTAACCTGTGTCGTGGTTCCGACACTTGGGGGAATATTAATTGTATCTTTACAGTGTTTAATATAATATATAAATAAAAATATGTATAAAAAATGTTTATCAAAAAATCTTTATATGGATGAATAGCGATTTGGATTCTTTCTGTCATGCCATTCATTCATCGTAGACAATAAATAAATAAATAAATAAATAAATAAATAAATATAAATATGGATTATAAAAAAAATCATAAGAGTTTAACTTAGTTTAAGAACAACAGACAATTCGTTTAATGATGTAGAATAATATATTATTACATATTTTTTTATATATAGTTTGTTTTACTAATTTGTTTTAAAAGCTTACGCTACCTTAAAGATGCAAGTTTTTATAACATTTTATTCAGTATCTTCAGCAGATTATTGTAGAATTTTAGGGAAAACCTATATTGTTAGACTTTTTTTAAAGTTCTATAATCTGATTTAAATAGCAAAAACTAATTCTGAATTAATTTTATTATGAGTGCTGCTTTATAAACTTCTGCAATGGTTTTTGTTACTAAAGTTTTGATCGAAAGAAAGTAGCGTATATTGAGTAACGTGTTTTAAAAAGTTTCTAGCTTAGACATTCCGCCTTTAACAATAAAATTATGATACAAAAAATAAAACCAAAGATCAATACGTATTTAATAATATATAACTAATCTAATAAATATTGAATGAAGTATTCGATACAAAATTGTAAAATCATTTATTTTTTATTACGGAATAAACAATGATTAGTTATATTTTATTGAAAAAAATATGATAATAGTCACGTTTAGAGCTTTTCCGTAATATAATTATGTGAACTTTTTAGGCGCTACGTTTAAAAATTGTCACGTTGCAACAGCCCCAGAGTCGCAACATTAACTTGAGGATTGCGGGACTCGAAAGTTAATTGCATTTTACGCTCTCGGTGTTGGCAAAAATGCAAATAAAATATGATTAATGGAGAAAGGATGGAGAAAGGGAGCCATTTTAGAATCTACTGGGGCTCGCTTATTGAAAAACTTAAATTAAAATACATTACAGATTATACTGCAAATAGCTGTTGCTGCATTATTTTAATATTTATTCATGAAATTACGGTAAGAATGTATAAGATTTAACCGTTAAAAATATTTTCATGATGAATAATAATGAAAAAAAATCTAGATCATAAAAGAACCCTAATTAATAATTTATTATATACTTTTGCGATGTGATCCAGTTACATAATATTACATTTGCACAGCAAATGACGGACACATTTCCATTTTTATATCATACACTGTATGAAAAAGCAAAATAATGCGCTCGTACAGAATACACGTCGTGGTGTTGTCAAAGTTATGGCGCACCACATTAATGGCGAGCTTTCAGTATGGACACGCATCAGACAACAAAGTTTTTGAAAATCAACGCGGAAATATTAACATCCGACGGGCTCGGCTCTGCATACAAATGTACTGGGCGAACGTGAGAGCTTTTAATAAAAAACATAAACATGTGAAAAATGTATACATCTTACCACAAAACCAGCCCTTATCATTTGCACGCAGTGGCTACTTTTTATCCCAGCGTTTTTTTACTAAAAAAAAATACATTCAAAATGACAACTCCTGGCTAATTGTTAAAAATAATATTAAATAAACTTATGTAGCACACGTATATAATTATATAACATACTAACGGCGAGATCAGGAAACGAATTATGGTGAAAAACATCAGCGTATTAATAGTATCTAAAAGGCGAATAACAATCTGATAATGATAATTAGTGTCTTGGAGAGTCGTTTTAATGAAATTAAAAAAAAATCCCAGACGTTGGATAGTCTAGAGTCTAGACTAGCCAGACAGATTATTTAATTAGAAATTTTGTAGCCTGTCAATTGGCGTTATTTTATAATAAACGAGTGTAGTTCGTGTGATTTAGTATTCCCAGTGTGATTATCACATAGAATTATTCAACATCAATAATCGAGCAGACAAATTCGTTTATTGTTTGTTATCTAATATACCTAAATATTTTATGAGGCTAATACAAAATCAATATCTACGAAATTGATAAAAATAATAACGATCAATCATATTGGTTACATTGAAAACGTTCATTATTTTCTGGCAGAATTAATTCATATCGTTATATGAAATGCAAACATATACGTACATCCGCATTTTCATGAAAAAGAGCTTTTGATTCTGTGAACTTTGTCGTTGCAGCGGTGCCATCTAGAAATGCATTTCGACATTTCGAATTTTCAACACCGACCCAATTAAATCTCTGACGCTCCTCTGACCTTTTCTCGTTAGTTATGTTTATATTTTCGTGTGTTTGTATGCATGCCGTTGGAAAAAAAAATAATTCAGAATTAATGACAAACACCGTCGAGTATTATTATTTGATTAAAGAGTGAGATTTACATCGGAAAAATATCAAAAAATGAACCTTTTCATTCAAAATGTATATACGGTAGATTTCTAGCGACCGTTAATCAAAATAGTCGAGTATTTGGACCAAATACCAAGGAACAGAAACCAGATAAATTAACCAATAGTATCTGGGACATAAATCCATTTAATTGGGACAGTCAATTTAAAATTTAATATTTGTATTTGAAAATAGGTTTATTGTTCAATATTTGAGAAAGCTATTGAAATCATAATAATAATAGGATAAATTGATCTGTGATTTTGACAGATGGGTGCAAAAAAATATGAAAGAAGGAAATAATGGTAGGACAACATACACAATCCTACTTTAAGGCGACAATTTTTTTTTGGGTTCGATGCGGAATCTCTAGTATTATTTTAATCGGTCCGTTACGGCGGCTTTTTTTTTAATATAGATTATTTTAAGAATAAAAATAGTTATTCATGATATGCTTGATAATTTGGTCGATATTTTGATTTATACGGCACGTATCACTGGTATGCGTTTCATTCCCACTTGGCACATAGTACCGGATGCGAGCGAGATAAAATAGCGCACCCGTTACTACAGAAGCGATTATTGTTGTTTTTTTTCTCGCAATTATAGATAATAAAGGTCAACGATTACTCAAAATATTTATTCCGTAGACTTTTTAGACAAATACAACAAGTTTGTGACATGTAGGATTAATATCAAAAGAGTTATTCGAGGAATAATCAAAAACATGGGGTCTCCAATTATTAATTATTTTTTTAAAATAAATTTTACAGCGTATATAATGGAATCTTCTATAAAGATAGAACATATTAATTAATTAGAAAAATATAAATATCTAGAAACACGTGATTTTGCGTCATATACGATACAAAATTCTTTCGTAACTAAAACACAGCACTTTTGCAACATGCCCTGAGAATTAAGAAAATCGCCGGACGTGACGTGACGAAAACAAGGGACGTGAGGAAAAATATTACATCATTGGAATCGTAAAGATTAGGAGCATGCCAGAATAAATGTTTCTATTCATTTTAAATTAAAAGTCTATTTAAGCCGGATGAAAATAAAATAAATTCGACAGTAGTTCTTGTAAAATGTATAAAATACTTTAACTGTATGAACGACAAAGAATTACAGAGACTGATGATGCAAATTTGGTTTAAATAGCGTCTGGGATAAGCTAAATGTATTCAGAGGACGACAGATTCTATCCCAAAGACATAACGAAAGGGCTAGACTTTTTTAACCGTATCAAAACATAAGAAAGTCTGAATGTTATACAACTTGAATGGTATTGTATTTTGCAATGTCTCGCTATTTTTTGTCAAACAGACCTTTGAACATGTCTTCATTTCCATACGACAAGGCAATTTCAATCAGGATCCACATATTGAGGGACACAGACCAAAATTACTTACCTGAGCATCCTCCATTAAGGATTTAATCCATTTAAAAGTTCCTGCTGATGGGGCTTTTGCAAATTGGATTCATCTCGTTCCTCTCGCGTATATCACAAAAAGACATCACATGAATAAGCTCACCAAAGGATGCGATGTATAGAGAGGGTCAAGTGGTTCATATTTAGTCATTTTTACAACGATATACAAACGCAAACGAATAATAAATCGCAACATTGTAGCGAGTGTAATATTAATTTATAATTGACGGGTAACACAGTGGCAATTTTATAAATTGCAATGGTATTGAAATTGTTATGGTGTTGACTCAAGAGCTATTAACTACGTACAAATTGGCACGTAAATGATACGTTTCGACAATTGTTTTACGACCGAACGTAATATTTTATATTTTACGATCGTTCATATTTTTTTTATCAATATTAAGTCACAAAAAGAAATCCATAAACCAATCACAGATTAAATATGATGTGTTTCGCATTACCATCTCATCCTTTGGGATGCATACAAATTATTTTTGAAAGATCGGCCGATTGAATCGGTCGGTAATATTCACCAGGTGTTTCTTCCGAAATTGTACGCGAAAATATTGCTCCCCCGACGCGGAAGAAAATGATTTTTCACCCCTCGATCACGCCACTTTCCGGCACGCGGCCACGGTGAAAAGTGAAAATGGGGTTTCGCGGAAAATCGGCAAAAATATTTTATACACGGCGTTGAAACCGAGGGTTCCATTCCCCCATGAATAGAAAGGACCAAGAGTCAATTTTTAATCTGTGAAAAATATTATCGTGTTCGATGGCGAAATAATGAATAAGTCTTTTCAGGTCGAGTAGCTGAACGTAACACATTTATTAATAGGTATTTACGTTAAATTTGTTTATTGAAATATGAAAAATACTTGAAATATATTAAATATATGCATTCATTTAACACTGAATGCTAAATAAATATTAGCATTTCGATACGGACCACCATTTTATTGTTATTTTGAATAATTAAATGTAAATATTTAAATCCCATCCAGTATTATGAAAATTTAAATATAAATTGCCAATATCCAGGACTGTGGTTTATTTTAGTTTTAATACCGTAATTAATATAATACATATAGGGTGCAGTCATTATGAGTATTGCCTGTCTAACAATACAAATATATAGAATTAAAATCGTTTTTCATTTACGTTGGTAGATTAAGATTTTTTTTAACTGTTTTCGAATAATTTGATAGCATATCTAATAAAAAGCGAATATATTTTATTATAATCTTAATCAGTGTCATAACTTGTAGGTAATAAACTATTTTTTAGGGTAATATATGTTATAGATAAATCAGTACTCGGATAGATTAGCTCTCTGGCGAAGTCTATACATTTTGACAATTCTTTAGTACACTAGCCAAGGAAGGAATTACTGTTTATTTGCTTGTATATCAAAAAAAAAATCATGTATTCAAAGATTAATAATCCTACATGGGCTTCGAACCGTTATTCTTTTAATTTCGTTCCGGTTCGAAGCCTTTGTATTATCTTTCTATATTATTGTTTTTTTTTATGAATGCTATGCACGTATACATATATTACAAAAACTGATGCAATTACATTCATCATTCGATTTAGATGATCTCAGTAAATTACCGTGTAAAACAAATATGATTGGTTTTTTTTTTTAAAAATCTAAAAAGTGTATTCTAAGAAAAGTACCCAAAAAACATTGCATCTTAGACTTATCATACTATTAATACAATGTAATTTTTTTTTTATCTCTTTCATATTAGCTGAACGTAGACATGATCAGACAGGGCGATGCCCTAGCGTGTCTATTATTCGACACTGCATTAGAAGGGATAATACGAGACTCTAGTGTAGAGACATCCGCCACCACCTTTTTGCTTCACAGCTTCTTGTCTAAGCGGAGGACATAAACATTGTGTCCAGATTTATGGCGGCTCTTAAGGATGCATGCTAGCAAATAACAAGAGCGGCAATGAAACCATGATAAAACACATGCTCATATGTTGTGGACGAATCTTTGAACATCAGTGAGTCGACTAGCACAGCCTTGAAGCTGTCCAGGAATTTACATATCTCGCTTCATTAATAATGAAAAGTAACGAAACTAATTAAGGATTCCGAAGAAAAACTATGCTGGAAAATCGGTGCTACTTTGGACTTCAATAGCATCTACAGTCGAGATACCCCTCAACGAAGACTGAAGTCAAGCTCTATAGGACCCTTATGAGGTTCATCTTGACATACGAGTCTAAATGTTGGGCGCTAACAAAGCAAGATGAGCAACAACTGGATATCCCTGAGAGAAAGATACTGGGATGAAAATTTCTAGCTGTAAGTAAGGAGGGGGAGCTATCGACTATACACGGATGTCACAGCTGCCAACGATCTGTGACAGCCAGCCACTGAAAAGGCTCACGGTCAATAAGCCTGCGTGTCCCCGGAAAAAGGAAGACCAAGGCTGAGGTGGCTGGACTGTGTACAGCAGGACGCTGCATTGCTGAGAATGACCAGAAGATGGAGCAATGTGACGACAGATCTAAAGTTAAATAAGGCCGGGGCTCTACACTAGAACTGTTGCGCAGATGATGATGAGGTTGGTTTTACAAAAGCAAATTATGAAGAATTGGTATACTGAAGGACGTAGATGCACAATAAAATTACTTATTTGTTGGCACTCATGTAAAAGTACAAAAGATGATGACTACAATTATCAAGTACAAGGAACCGCAGGTTCACCGTTGAACATCGTTTTCTAAATTAAGACAGCTATTACGGTTGCCGACCTCATAAAGTTGAGCGGTATCCTGAAATGAACCAGTCATTGTATAATCCGGTCGAGAAAGCTGAGAATACACAGGCGTAATGAAAACTTAGCACCAGATCATCCGGCGCGAGGGAAAATTTCATCGAAAAAAAAAAATGGAAACCACAAGAAACCGACCCCGCTGCGCTTCCAGTGGGATTGTATTCCGGGCACGACCGCATCGCCCCGTCCCGTTCCTCTTTTTTTATTCATAAAACAAAAAAAATGGCTCCCCGTCGCCGAGATGAACCTGGCCAAAACATCACGCCCGGCCGTGTATCAGAAAACAGAATACCGAAAGGCGATGATAATAATGTAAATGTGCTCACGTGCCCGACCTGGGCACGGCTTTGTACGTAGCTCCGCCGGCGCTACGTGGTACGTATTACGCGCATTATGAAATACGTGCCGGGAATCCGGCCCGCGCTGATTTATTTATTTTATTTACGCGCCTATTGATTATTTATTTGATAATGTGTCGCGCTGAAACATTGACGAGCCCCGGCGCCCGCCACGTGCAGCCCGCACGTCCAGCATCCTTCCGGCTGCGGCTATTTTCGGGACAATGTTTCGTTCGTATACGCAATCGTGGCTATCTAATATTACCTCTATTGTTGCTGCTGTTGATACATGCCATGATAAGAATATTTAAGTAAGTTATATTGAAAAAAGAGGCGTCAACAATACAATTATTCTTCTCGGTCAATCTCTTCGATGTTAAAGATCGTTTCCAGCGTGAAATTGTATTGTCACGGCGGCTCGAAAACAATTGCGTCGTCCGAAGGGGGTCTATTTATAATGGAACATAGACCCCAAGCATTTCAAGTCAAGATTTAGATGAAATCTTCAACTTTTTGAATTTTGTTTTTAAAAAATGGATTATTTGAAGAATATTTTAGTCGATATTTTGGATTTTTTTGACTAATCCTGTTGCTGAATTCTCACCGCACGTGTCAATCGCACGATTTCACTCGGACTCGGCACATCGTACCGGATGCGAGCGAGAAAAAACCTCGCGCCCGTGGCAAAAGAAGCGAATAATGTTGTTTTTATTTTATTTTTGCAATTGCAGATAATATAGGATAATAATCATTTATATTATTTATCCCATTTTTTAGACAAATACAAAAAAAGTTTGTGACATGTAGCATTTATATTTTTGACTACGATGAATGAATGGCATAACAGAAATATTCCAAAGCGACATTCATCCATATAAATATTTGATAAAGATTCGATAAACAATCCAAAGACTCGCCAAACTATCTACATAAATATTTTTTATATAACATGAGGTAATGAGTCCCTCTGGGTAGTGTTGTAAAGAATTCTTTGAATTCATAGTTTTCGTCAAACACGTATCCGACTACTAACTTAGCTCAGTCGTGGTTAACTTGCATTATCGAAATATATGCGTGTTACCTACAAGCCATAACACAGGTTAAAGTTCAGTTCCAGCATTTGTTATGAATTGTTTGTTATTTATATATTAAAATTGATATTCCAGAAAAATCAAAAACTTGGGGTCCTAAATAGACTCGGTACAGATAGATTAATAATCCGATTAGCTCGATTAGTCAGCTTCGTGGTTACCATTAATGCATCACGAATCGTCGTCATTCATGGTTGGTATAGAGAAAAAATAAAATAGCAGAGGAGTCGAAAAATGCATTGGCACATTCTTTACATATAAACCAGAAAGATTTTATTCCATTGAAATAAAATAGTTAACAGATTGATGGAAGATAGTCTTTAGTAATAATGGAAATTATGCATTCTTAGCAAAGGCTGTAGGCTGAATGATGATGGCCTTAGTTCATATTTAATTTCATCCGATTTATATTATACCATCTGATAAATGGTATATATTATTTAACAAAGTTTTAAGAATAACTGATTCATTTTATAGCCAAAGACGATTGTGTTTTTGATTCATGGGGATTATTACAACATCATTTAAATTATATATTTCAGGAAAAATATTTTATTATTTCATGAATACGACTCGAAGTGTTCTATATGAAGTTTTCTATGTCATCTAGAATTAATCTGCGTATAAAGTATGGTTAACTAAATTTTTAGTTTAGTTTTGATAATTTTTTATGATTTAATTAAAAATATCATCGTTTTATTAAGTACTTAAAATCTTCATAAGATTTATTAACCGTAAAAATATTCAAGATGCATCAAGGAAATATGGCTTGAATATCTACATACGTATGTTATTTTGCGCTGTTATGATACATTTTAATAATAAATATTAATATATTTCTTCATATGTATAAAGTTAATAGATTCATTGAATATATACATAATAATATTGATATAATTATATGGTTTATAATATTAGCCATTGTCAACGTGCTTGATAAGAAGTTATAGTGGAATTTTAATAAAATTGCTCATTTTTAATATAATATATGACAAAAGAGTTTAGTGGTAATCCGGTTTTTATGGTCGCTACTAAAAAGGAGATGCTATACGCGTTAACAAGGGTTGATTAGAGAGTCGCGGAAAGTGTTCAGAGGCGAAAGCGAGAGGAAGAGGGCGGACGAGGAGAGCGAGGCAGCATCAGTGAGAAAATTACACGTTGCACAATTAAGAGTACCCATTCATTAATATTTTTCTCGCTTTTATTTTCATTTATTTAAGAGCGGAGTGGAATTGCGTTTCGGTCTGCTTTTATTTTTATTTATTTTTTCATAAAAAAATCGTACATGGAGAGAAATATCTCAATGTTTTATACATTATGCATCATTTTATGATAAATAACATTTTTTTATGTGCGCCCGTTAAATTTCTGCAGTTATTGCCGAGTCCTCTGGAATAAGGGCTCGTTTAGATGCGTGGCGCGGTGCAGAACGCTGACAGAAACGGTTCGGTCCAATCATTAAATCGTCACGTGACAGATTGATTCAGACTCGGAGGCAGAAAGCGGGCCTCCGCTTATAAATCTGAAGTAGTTAACAA
The DNA here is from genome assembly GCA_022495035.1 of Philopotamus ludificatus. NCBI lineage: Eukaryota > Metazoa > Arthropoda > Insecta > Trichoptera > Philopotamidae > Philopotamus > Philopotamus ludificatus. Next base: position 56,810 of record JAGXCT010036858.1, on the reverse strand, counting down.
GGGACGAAGGGGGTGGGGGTCCTATAAAAGCACCATGAAAAAGTAAACGGCGCCGAAAGCCGACAGCGTTGTATGGTAAACGGTTATTAAATATCTGAAAGGCAGAGGATTATTTCGGCATTATACCGGGCGCGAATATTGCCGCAGAGAAAAGGTTTGCATCGCCTTTCAGCAAAGGCGAAAAGATTTTTTTTTCGGCAAAAAATCTGCATAAGCGCTCTATAATGATGTATGGAGCGAAATAGTTTCGACAATTTGTGCCTTTAGAACCCTTGAGCGAGCGTGATCGCGCAATTTTGTTTCCTTTGAACGGAAAAATATAGTTAAAAATTCCAGAATAAATTAAATATAATTAATTGCTAACGTGCTATACGAGTACAATACACAATTGATCAATAAACAATGATTTTTTAAATTAAAAAAATAATGGAAATATGATATTTCTCCAATTTTAAGACAACCCTCTCAAATACGATCATGATCTCATCATTCCTAACATTTACAATACAATGCTTTATTTGGTATAAAAATATATTCTAAAATAAAATTAAGTACAGGTAACCCACGTACATCGCGACTCCGGTGAGTACGGATTCGTTATAACGCGATCTTTATTTAATTTGTAAAGAATTTCATAAACCAAGAGTTTTTTGATAATAGATTTGAAAACCATATTAAACAATTGAATAGAGGACATAAATCTAACACCAAATCGATTTTAGTGATAATTTTAAATTCCTGCATGGAGAAAAAAGTTTTAAAGGAAGCAAAGGTTGATTTAATCGGTTAAGAAAATGACCAAACTTACATACCCCTAAAATGATTGGCAAATCGGCTAGTGCAGACGTAGAATCAGCTGAAAAATATCAAAGATTTTTTTAAGAATTTTGGAATGGGGATTATTATTTACTAAATTTATTTTTTAATGTGGATGATAAGGGACTTACGTATGTATATTTCCATTAAGAAGAAGACTGCTACTGAATTTAAAGGAGTAAAGGATTGTTTAACTCATCTTCTCGGCGAAAATGCATCCGCAGAAACTCTTCGTGGCATGAAAGGGTATTCTAAAAACGATTTCACAGTTTTTGACGAAGAAATTGTAATTCTTGGATCACAAAAAATGTACTTATAGACTACTTCTACTCAATAATGAAAATATTGAAAGGATATCGAAGTCGATCTTTGAGCTCTCTTAGTGTTGAAAAATATGTCTGATCAACTGATTTCCCGTTGATGTAGTATTCTTACCTCCGAATACCATATCCATCTTTCACCCTATAAACCAAGATTGTTATTTAAGAAAAATAATGCGCTACGTAGTCAAGAAACTGCTGGAGGTGATAAAGATTCTTTTTGAGTTTGATGGAAACAATATAATATAATTAATAAAGCATATAATGAAATCATCCATTCAAGTATTAAGGGTGTTAGGAAAAGGTTATCACAAGAAATTCTGAAATAATGTTAGACTTTGGTATTTAAGCCATTCCCAGAGGCATCGAAGGTTAATGTAAAATGATATTCAGATTAAGTAAATTCACACGGCGAACCCATAACTAATAAAGAGCTGCTAGAAATCGACTGCCATACCATATCCCAAGGAAAAGACTTCTGAAGTTTCAAAATCATTAAAACGGTGATTTCTCTTCACAATCATTGCACGAAGTTGGTAGAAAAAAAGCACGAAGATCATAAGGGGGTGAGATCTGTAAAGCGTGGTTGTAACGGATGTTACAGTAACAGCAAATTTTACATAATAAACGGAGAGAGGCTGAGTTCAGGGTTATTTGTATTGATTAGTTCTTTTAATTTATTAAATTAAATTGGTAAAAAAATAATTCAGATGAATAAAATGGCAATCAAATACTTTTTTTTGCTAAAATAAATTCTCTTTGTATATATTTTCCTTCCACTCGATAAACACAATGGATAAAATTGAATTTTAATTTAAAGTTTAATTCAAGATTAGTTTCATGCGAAGATTGGATTATTTTGCTTAATTACTTTGAAGGCAAAAATGGTTTTAATGAAAATACTGAATACAATTATGATGAATATCTTTGTAATTTGTATGAAAATTATTAATTAGTTAAAAAATAATTGTTTCAAGTATTTTTTTCTTTAAAAAATGGATGTTCTCTTGCATGCACATATCTTTGTTGCACGTTGACACGTTCAAGCAGAGAGCCGCAGTCAGCGCACTACATAAAATGGCGGACCACGTTATATTTTGCATACGTAATTGTCGTTTAAAGTTGAAGACATTTTTACGGCTGCACGTTTTCGCCTTTTTTCGAGTTCATTCCATTCGTTTCCGCGGAGCACACTTCACTTTTACGACTTGATATATAAATGAAGAACAGCAGCACTTGCGGGCGCCGATAAACCAATAACCGCTGATGACTCGGGACCCCCGCGGGCTCCCCTGAACAACTATCGATCTCGGGCTAACCATCGGCCATGTTCGCGTTTTAATAAGAAACCGGTGACATTCGAAGGACGCCATGAAAAGACATGAAAGCAGGGGATAGACGTAGGGGGATAGCGGCGGTGGGGGAGCGTGATTGATGAGCCAGCCATAAGCCGCGCAGAGGTGATGGAAAAGAGAGGATTGTCAAACAAAAAAGGCAAATGGATGTGTATGTGCCGAACCGAAGAAATGTCGCGGCAAATTGTTTAAAAAATTGTTTCTTTCGCCGCCTTGTTATGCACGGCAATTTTCCAAAACTTATCTGAGACCAAAGTTCGTGCACAAGGCTTGGCGGAGTATCTCCAGGGGAACTGTTAACCCATTAGTACCTCATTTCATTATGAAGTGCAATTTAACTCCCGGGATTGCTAAAATATTTATCTTGAACTTAGTTCGGAGGAAAGCGCTCGATCAACAATTATTTCTGGCTCATGTTTAATATCATACAAGTGTATCCGCATGAAGTCGTTTTAAATTATTCAATGCATTAAACCATGGAGAGAAATAGTGCTTAACTCTTTTCATAAAAAAAAACAGTGCTCAACTATCTATTATGGACTAATAATTTTTTACAGTTTTAGTATTAGTTTTTGTTAACTAAATTAACCTTCCAATATAAATAATTTCATTATTTATGTATCTAATCCGATTTTAGACATAGGCGATTTACTGAATTATTCTTTAAGCCGGAATAATTCCAGACCCACCAAAATCAGTTTCAAATAGAGTCATGATAGCATCTTTTGTCTAACATCCTTGCCTTTGAATTTTTCCCGCCATGATGGCCTGCAAAAGGTGATAATAGTATTTTATTAAGTCTGTCCTAAAGTTTTCACACTTGGTGAAGAATTAAAGTACAGTTTCTTTATTAATTTACTTTTGACTTTTTACCTTCGCATTTTTAAAAATCGTTATCAAACCTTTATATGTCTGAAAGGCACTACGGATTCAACTGTCAATTCATTCATTCAATGAAGAAAAACCATGCTGGTAAACCGGTGCTACTTTAGACTTCAAAATATCTACGGTTGAGATTCCTCAGAATGAAGAGTATAGTAAAGTTCTACGTGAATGTTGGGCTTTGACAAACACGATGTGCGACAACTGGTTATCCTGGAAGGGGAAATTCCGAGACGAATATTTGGAGCCGTATTCGACGACGGGAAATGGCGTATCCGAACCAACGAGGACCTGAACCGACTATACAAGGATACACCGGTCACTGCTGTCGTCAGAGAGGCCAGACTTCGGTGGACTGGTCACGTGACAAGGATGCGGGAAAGTCAGCCGCCGAAAAGGCGAATGGTTAACAAGCCTTCCTGTCTCCGGAGGAAAGGAAGACAAATGCTGAGGTGCATCATTGAAACCTACCGAAAGCGACGAAGCGGTAGACCGGATAAAATGGAGAAGGGTGTTGGGTGAGGCCTGAGAATAAAAACTTTATAATTTAATTAAAACAATTATTTCCACTGAAATGATTCACAATACTTTGAATATTTGATGCAGCTTCCTTGTTGTTAAAAAAAATATAAGATTAACATTGATGACATTTAAATCTACATTGACTACGATTAAAAGAAAATATCAATGCCTTCAAATCTATTTGAAAAGAACACATCCAATATTGATTTTCTGCTACATGAAGAATCGATTGAAGGAAAATTTTAAAGAAAATTTTTATTTCCAAACAAGTGAAATAATATGTCAAACTACCCACTGAGGCATTATTTTTAGCTTTTACTATTTTTACTTGGTTAAGGTAGGATTAAGTTAATTCAAGTATTATAGCAAAGCATTAACCACAACCATCGCATTAATTACAAATAAGAAAAATGTAGAGGGGACTATAAAGAAAATCATTATCTTAAAAAGGGTTGATGTAAGAAAAAGTTTAATTTATTTGTGTAAAAGTATATGGCGTTGTTAATTATCTTTGTCTTTATGGAATTGATTAAAAATATTAATTTTATGATTTCAGTTCTTTGGCGTTCGTTGGTAACATTTAACATAGAGATTTATATTTAACAATTGAATTCTCAGAAGAACTGAAGCAGTGCCGTCACAATAATTAAATTATCAAGCTGAGATATGTAGCTACGTCTCGGAAGTGTCACACTCGACAATCTCCTCCCCACGAACCTAATGAAGTAATCGCGAACCTGAAGTCCACGAACTGTGCACTGAATGAAAACGTTAAGACGGCAATTAAAGGACGATAAGTGCGTAATTATCCCAAGATGGAGAGTGGGGGGAGATTCGGGGCTTAGTTGACGGGTGAGAGGTGAGGGGGAGGGGGTCCCACCTAGAGGAATTTCGATGCTTTATATGAAAAGTTGGCGCCGAAGTTTTTACATTTATAAAGTGCGGTGGCTGCGGTGGGCGGACAAGACGGACGGCCGCCGGGCGTGATGCGAAACTGTTTCGATCGATCAAACAACTTTTCACGATTTCCTCAAAAATAAAATCGGGATTGAGAAAGGGGTCGGTGGAGGCGCCGGTGGCTGCTGCGCGGCAAGGGGGGCGGGGGTCAGCCTCCTGATGCCTGATGCTGCTCACCCGCACTAGACAACTTTTCGTTTTATCATATCCGCGCGTGTTTTATAAATTTTGACAGTTTCGCGATAAATTTTTGGCGGACATATGGGCCACAGTTGCCGCAATGGAGACTCCCCTGTGGAAATTGGAAAGTCGTTGTCGATTTTTGATAATGTCAAAATTTGACTCGGGTCGGTCTCTGCTGTACGGCAATCTTGTTGGAACTGATGCGATCACAACATCACTTGCATGCTCTTG
>JAGXCT010036858.1:26425-51396 GCA_022495035.1 Philopotamus ludificatus | reverse complement strand
AATAAGAGTACCACTTTAAACAAACAATTTTAACCGATACGCCACGGGGGCTCGAAAACAACTACGTCGTCCAAAGGGGGTATTTGTAATGGAAATTAGACTCCAAACATTTTAAGTTCATATTCATGAAGAATTCATCAATATCTTGTCTTTAAAAAAAAAGATTATTCTACGAATAAAATAATTATTTATGATATGCTTTATAATTTGGTTGGTATTTTGAATTTTTCTACTAATCAATATGACCCGTAAATGACACGCACACCCGGCGATGTCCCGCCGCAGACTGAGGACATGCCGCCGACTCAGAGTTCTCGCGGCACATGTCACTAGTACGTTTCACTCGTACTTGGCACACCGTACTGGATGCGATCGTACCGAAAAAAAACATCGCGCCCGTGGCAACAGAAGCGAATATTGTTGTTCTTTATTTTTTTCGCAATTGCTGACAATAAAGGACAATGATTATTTATAATATTTATTCTTTAGACTTATTAGGCAAATACAAAATGTAGGATTTATATTAAAATAGTCATTCGAGAAATATCAAAAACTTGGGGTCCCAAATTGATCCCATCAGAATGGCTAGATTAAAGTGTCCTAACATCAGTGAAAGATAAAAGTCATGCACGTATTTGTGCGACTCCTAAGTTGATTGCTTTTGACCGACGTTTTAACTTAAATAAAGACCCTTTTAAAGGATTTTTTCTGATAAAATGTAGCAAGATTTTTTTAAACTCATGACGAAAGAGCTGAAAGAAAACTCGTATCGCTTTGTTTTTTTATAATCGTTAATGATGAAGAAGAAGATTTCGATGATAATATAGATAATTTATAAATATATACATTTTCACTATTCATAGAATAGTTTAAAAATAAAAATATGTAAAAAAGCAACATAAAGTGTATCCAAGTTCGTTTCCTTTTTACATACAGCATCGTAATAAGCTTTATGCGCGTATCGAGGTAAAAAGCGAAAAGCATCCCAACGATAACACTCTTCGTGTGTTTCGTCCAGGCGAAACAAATTTCAAAGAAATAAAGTTATGTCTGATGGAAGTTTGAGTTTAATCGTTTCATCATAAGAATTTCCGTCCTCGGAGATGTTTCGTTAACGACACAATAAACAGGCGGTGTAAAAACTTCCAGCCCGGATTTTTAAGGGCGAATGTTTATTGCTTTAATCTGAGCTCTCCTTTATAATTCAGCGGGGGATAACGTGCGATCGCGATCCCCTTCATCTCGTTTCGCGTTGTCAGGGCAATGCGCCCCATATTATTGACCTTTAATTATGACGATTAAAGAAATCGACGATTATTTTCATTGATTCAGGTTTCATATATAAAAATATAAAAAGTGACATAAAATAATAGTACATTTACGATAAAACACTAGTACTAATCATACCATGTAGAATTTGACTGTAATTAAGTCCAGAAACGTGAGTGGAAGCAAAAATTTTATGATAATTGACAGAAGCAAGTAGCTATCCTAATTCGAGTGAAAAGAAAATTATCCCTATTCTCTATATTTACATACGGCGTAGAAACATGGGCCAGATAGGAAAATATGAAGAAAAAATACGATGTCTTTGAAATGCGTGATGCGGATTGCAAAGCATCCCGGAGACCCATAATCAAGGAGATTCGGGCCAAGAATGGTCACGATCCTCAGAAAGACTCACGAAGAAGAAAATATTTTTATTTTGATTCTCCTCTATCGTGAGATGGGGCTTTTCTATCCAATGTTTCTGGAGGGTTTTAATATTAGTTGTGATCTACTGAATTCCCAGATTCTCATCAAATTCTTAGATCTATCTTAGATATATAATATTGTATATTTTATAAAATATAAATTTAATTCAGATTAATTAAAGAAAAAAACATATCATTATGAAACAAGCCATTAAAGCTGATGAAGACACAATAAAAGCATTAATTAATGCAAACCGACGAATAACAACTCGTGAGATCGCTAAGAGATTAAATTGATCGAATTCGACCATTCATGATCATTTGAAATGCCTAGGTTTAATCTAAAAAGCTCGACATATGGGTTCCTCATGTTCTTACGGAAAGAAATTTGTGCCATTGGGTTGATGTTTGTGATTTGCTTCTCAAATGTCAAAACGATCCATTTTTGAAGCGCATTCTCACTGGGGACGGGAAACGGATTGTCCACAACAATGTTAAAAGCAAGAGATCACGGAGTAAAAAAGATGAACCGGCTCAAAGCACTTCAAAAGCCAATATTCATCAAAAAAAGGCGATGCTATCTGTTTGGTGAGATTTCTGTAGTGTACTGTCATCAGCTGGACAAATTGAACGATTCACTTAAAAAGAAAAGGTCAGAATTGATCAATAGAAAAGGTGTAGTGTTCCACCAAGTTAATGCGAGACCTTATACAAGTTTGTTAACTCGCCAAAAGCTTTCACAGCTTGGATAGGACATACTGCCACACCCATCAAATTCTCCAGATCTGGCACCTTCTGAATATTATTTGTTTCGGTCTTTACAAATGTTTATAGACGGAAAAACCTCCACTTCAAATAAAGAGGTAAAAAATCACCTGGAGCTGTTTTTTGCCAGCAAAGAACAACAATTTTATGAGCGTGGAATCATGCTACTGCCAAGAAAGATGGCAATTGGTATTGGAATAGAATGGACAATATATACTCAATAAAATATTTATTCCCTATAAAAAAATCACTTTCTGAACGACCTGATATTTCACAAAAAGGTTTCTTTCTCCGCGTTTGGATACAGACGAACTCGAAATATACTAAATTAATAAAATGGCAAAATTCTATATAATATAATACAGCCAAATTAGCTCAACCGGACATAATAATATTTAAATATTATTTAACAACAGTTTTATATAAATTCAAAAAAAATTAATGAATAACAAAAACAGTACAATTATTCATTATTACAAGCACAGTTTGTAATTTTTCACATAATATACATATCATTTGTATAAAGGATATAAGCATGTTTTTCTCTAGCAATAAAATAGTCGAACATTCGAAATTAAGGGAGTTGATTTAGTTTGTTAAATGTGTTCAAAATTGTTTGTTTACGACACTCGTGATAAAGTGTCATACGATCTATCAACGTCACACGAGAGCATAACTGAAGTTGTACGAAATCCTCGTATCTGTGGAGGGGGGAAGTTGCGCGACCGGCTCTTGGAAACTTGCTTTTCCATTTGTTTGTATGGAGTTTACTGTTTGTTCCTTTGGCGCCGTTGAGCGATTGTATAGTCGAGTGTAGGTGCCGGCCTTGTGGGTCCTTAGCCGAAAACGGATTATTAACCGGGCCGCGGGGGTGGCACGCACGCGACTCTAATAAAACCAGGTGGGATTTATGTTCGAAAAACTATAGTGAATTTTAATATGATCCAGCGAGACCGCTCCGCGTATAAAGGAGGAAGTTACGGTCAAATAAATTGACAGAGTCACCACCGCGCCTCTGCAGCAGAGACCGTTCTCCTGGTAAATGGATATAATTTTATTTTTACACACCAAGTTTTTATGGTTATGTGCTTTGGTTTTCTCTCCAGGCTCCGGCTACCCCCCAAACCAGGCAGACACCCCCACCCCTCACCCGTTATTATATATATTATTCTTGTCCCCACCGTGGCCCGAGTCGGTTTCGCGGAATAAATCAAATATTAAGTCTGAAGTTGGTGCTTACGAGCACACAGCACAATAAGAAGGAAGCGCCAGAAGGAAGTGTAAGTGGGTGAGAATATGAAAAGAATCGTGCGAGGCAGCGTTATTTGCGTTTATTGCGGATTTCCAGAGCAGAGGCGCAGCGCGCTCCAGGATTACTGCGGGATATCAAATTTATGGGAGAGGATCGGCGCGAGGGCCGAGGGGGGAGGGAACAGAGAGGGACGTCGCGGCCCGCGGGCCCGTCAACAAGCGACAATCAAATATTGATGTCTTCGGTTATAGGCGGAGGAGGGAGCATTTGTCAAATTATTTCGAAGGTGTCGCTCTTCGCCAGGTGTAATAATGATGACAAATTTAAAGATTTCATGAGGTTGTTATACGTAGTGACATAATTTGATTGTAAACGACTCCATCAACAAACATTTTTTTTTAATAATTATAATAATAAATGGTAGATAATAAGCAAAATATAATATATGAAATTTTGCAGATGCACATTCCGAAACATATTCCTCTACTAGGAATTACAAAACTTCACATGTGTATGTACAACGTGTACACATATTTTATTTCGTAAAATAATTCCCATATTTTAACATCTAGAAAGAAATGGTATTTATGTTTTAAAATATAAAATTGTTAAAATAAATGAATTAATGAGTGCTGAAGAATTAAATAATAATAGATATTTGTGAGATGATCTTCACGTAACAACTTGAGGTATAAAACCTCTGCAATAAACCGCCATCCATTTGTCCAGGCACAGTATTAAAATACTACAATTTTGTTATCAGCAATGAGAGTTTTCTTTCTTAGAGTTTTACCCGAGTCGAGAAAAATCAGGTATTACCCGTGCCACTGATGATTGTGATGTAATATTAGTTCGTCAAGTATGAAATTTATAGTGATGCATATGGCCACTTTGACAGCTTTTAATTCCACGTTAGTAATAAATGTGAAATTACTATAAATATTTACTCTTTCGCAAATATTATTAATGTTTCCAAGTTTGCTTTGATGACTTTCTCGCGTAAAAAAGTCTCTATTGCCTTAACAATCAAATTCTTTCAGATCTAGGTGTTACTTATGATTATTAAATGCTATTAAGGTATCTATAGCATTAGGTTTTATTATCAGACGCTTTAATGAATTTTGATCTATTAAAACCATCAAAATTTTAAACTGTGCATATGTAAGAAGCCACCTCTAGTATGCCTACTAATTGTAAAACCCTCAGTACCTGATTTATAGTGATCGTATTGAAGCTATTCAAACAGGATTTTCTTTCAAGAATTCATGAATTACTACTATAGTAGTTTATTATGGTTTTGATTTTACTACAAATTGTTTTTTTTCTGTGATATTTTCCTATTTGGCACTCTTCTTAGCAAGTTCATAATTGCTCAGATTATTTATGTTATTTAAAGAAATTTTTAAATGTCGTATGTACAGCTATGTATAATATTATCTTAAAATTAGCTGTAAGTTTCTCTTAAGAGTGTTAAAATAAAATAAAATAAAACGTTCAAAAAAGGTACTTACTCGCTTAAAAATAAATGCTGGGATAGTTTCTCCAATCGTTTCAATCTATATCGAATTCAAACAATATCCATTGGCAATTATGAAACTTTTTGGGTGGATTGGCAGTATACAGGGGCGATTTTTAGTATCGTCATTAAGACAAGACAGGCGTCGTTGATTATCCAGTTCGGGTCGGATCTCTATAGGATATTTATATAAACTTATTGATTTTCGTGTTCTCGAAAGTGAAAAATTATCATTAATAAATCCGTAAAGCAGCTAGATCTTAATCTTGATATATTACTTTTTAAAATATGTTGTAGATAAACTAGGTGCATTTTTTAGGTTCAGCTTAATTTAAATAGCTTCTTCCTCATTTTTAAACATTAACAGTCAGTAGTAGTAGTCCGAGACAATTGATTTTATCTGATATGTTTATTAAATAAATAATTATACAATCTAATAATCTATAATAAATTGTTCAGATCCGGGATTGGATTCTCTGGGCTTGTGGGCCCATACTGCACATACATAGATGTGTTAAGCACGCGCCATAATTCTCCGACGCTAAGAAGCGGAATATATCGGATATCGGGCAATAATGTTGCCATAATCGTGAATCACCGAAATACCACCGCAAAATAAGATTATTTATAATCCAATAAATATATAATCCGCATAATCGAAACGGCGTGGGGCCCGCGGCACTATTCGCGCCACTATTTATTGGCGCTCGCGCCTTATCGCGCGTGGAGCGACGACTTTTTAACGAGCGCGGCCGACATTTTATTGTAAAAATTGCCGTCGCACATTATTTATTGGCGGATTATTTAAATGGCCTTTCATAAGGGACAAACTTTATTTCCGCGAGCGTGGAAGATATACGGACGAGCTGGCGCGCCCCGGCGAGATCGGCGAATAAATTGTCGATCGACACTTGTGGTGCGAACCTGCCGACGATAATGCTGGGGTGTACCTGCGAGCTCGGTGGGGGGGTGCAGATGTGGCTCTCGGATGATAACGTCTTTAACAATTATTAATAATTTACATTTATATATGTCCTAGTACGAAACACCGTAGTAATTGACAATGTAAAGGTTTGATAAACGTAGTAAAATATTACAGAAGGACTCGTGACTTGGGCTATGTCGAGCCTTTACTCCTGCCTGTGATAAAAATGTAAACACAATTTATAGTAAACACATGGACACATATATAGACAGCTTTTAGGTTTGTAAAGTTTATGAAAAACGTGGAAAATGTAGATCGAAGGATGCGTGACTCGGGCCACGGCGAACCATTTACTGTATATTACAAGTTACATGTATCCTCGTACCGCTTTTTACTCTCTGTCTGGTGATCTCTGGCATCGACGGAACTCATGGCGGTCTGATGCCAAGAGTATCTACTGAGAAGTAAGCTTCCTGGTGATTTCCGATGAGAGGCCGGCTGGGGCTCTACGGTGGCATGCCAGTCTGCGGTCTGAAGTCGGTGATGCTGAAGACGGAGACTGCAGCCTAAACGTCAGCGATGGTGTCGGTTAGCTTGTCTGAAGCTAGCAAATGATAGTTAAACCGTGTCCATGAGATTGTCAAAGGAAGATGAGAGGAGAGTCTCCAAAGTCGCCATGGAAGAAACGCAGGAGTGTTTACGCTGAAACTCCGGGCGGAAGTCTGGCTCACGCGCCGATGTTGACAGATAGCAACACGAAAATAATAAATTAATATTGTTGCCATCGTGTGGAATAACCAGCAAAATCTTGTGAGTATTACTCCTCTAATGATTCCGATTAGAGGCCGGGTGACAGGAGTCTGCAACCAGAACGTCAGCGATTATAGTGGTCAGCTTGCCTGTTAATTGATTAGTCGATGTGTTTACCATGGAGAATCCGAGAGGATACATCCAGATTCGTCTTAATGTTTCGATCGCTGAGGGCAGAGAGAGAGAGATAGAGGGGTTGGCCGCCTGCGGGACATCTTGGCAGTGGCACTGATGATCATTTTGTTGGAGGGGATGACGTCTTTGATCCCGCTAGGGGCGATATATGTCTATTATTATTATGGAATATATTCAAATTAAAGTGCGGGAAATTATATCGCGCCCTGTGGAATAACCTCTACAATAAGTAGTCGTAAGATACATAGGTAAGAGAGAAGGAATTCGGAATTAGTAAATAATTAAATTCCTTATATCTGATAAAATATAGAAAAAAGCGTAAAATTTACATAAAAAATAGATTTTTAAATAATCGAATGCATGTCAAAGTATATACGGCTTTGTTGTGAAAATTTCCGTATTCAAAGGGATGTTAAAAGCTTCTACACTATATTCAAGTTTCAACTTTTACTCGAGTAAATAATAGGGTGACCCGAAAGAAATCGCGCATTTTATTAACAATGTTTGAGTTAAGTTTGTGCCCGTCAGCGGTAGTAGATGCCAATTTTGGTTTCTCTTAAATCAAACCTACCCTCCAAATTCGATTCGATAAATCGTCAATTTTTTTCAAAAAGGAGATCAAAATGCTTTAAAAGATATGGCAAGTAGTTGTAAATAATGATAGAAACTATATTTTATGGTGCTGTGTAAAAGCATATGAAATAAAGAAATTTCTGTATTGCTTATGAAACGCGCAATTTCTTTCGGGCCTCCCTAATATATAGTAAAAAGTGCATTTAATAATTGAAAAATAAAACCAATCTTCAAAGGTTGAAAGGCATACTATGACTTTTTATATTTTATTATATAATTTGACCATTAATGAATGACATGACAGAACAATTCCAAAGCACCAGAATGCGGGGGTCTCTCATACTTACATTCTCCCTGCCAGTGTCATAAAAAATACTCAGAGTTTATAGATTTTACCGAAAGTCACGGTTAACTTATATTATCATAATATATTGTTTGTTACCTACAACTTATGAAAATGGTTAATTTTGTTTACCTATTTTATATAACTTTTTTTTATGTTATAGAAAATTAGATACATTGTTTCCGCGTTCCTTTTTGAAGAACTCATTTTCAACTGAAATTCTTTTCTATAAGTTATCTACTACTTAATTTTCTTTTGTGCACACCAGGCAAGAAATTACTTTTTATCATTTTTAGACAATTTAATGAGACATTTGTAGAATTCTATTCATAATTAATCAATGATACAAATGTGAGAGAAGTGAATCAGATTTATTAAATATTTTGATTATATTTGTTTTAATATTTAGGTAAAAAGATATGAGAATATACGAGAAATAAAATAAATACGATTATTTAATATGATAATGGATACAATATTGAATAGAGCTATAGCATTGTCCAGGATGGCGTGAACACTAATGGACGACGACAGCGAGACACGGCGATACGTGTTCTACACCTCTTCCTGTCTCCTCTCCGACGTCCTCGCCCCCCAACGGTTCCTCATGGTGATGCTCTCATGTGAAATAATTGTACAAAAATGTTTTCGGATTTTTCTATTTTTGTCTTCGTTACGTTTCTCGCTCTATTATCATGTTTGATTTATAATCTGCGAGGTTCTAAGTACCAAGGGCACAAACGGCGACGACAAATGGCGACATAATGGAAGTGTAAATATACACGTACACACACACACCAGTCGTTTCGTAATCAATTGTTGTTATTTCGTGCTCGTGCTCGTGCCCGTGCCCGTGCACGCGGACCCCCGCGCTCAAAGGAAGGCATTGTTGGAAAAATCCGCGTAAAGTAACGTATCGTTTTCTTTGACGCAAATTGGCTACATCCTGCGACTGTATAAGTAAAAACATTTTCTTCTTTAAACTTGGACGGAGTGTTTTTCGCCAGGTGTGCGAAACATTTCGAACCACGTTTTACAATTTTTATGAATTCAAATCGGCAAATAATAAACCATCGCGTATATGAATTAAATAATTTAATAAATATGACAAATTAATTAAAAATAATAAGGCAAGTAGTGTTTGAGATGTTTATATTAAATTAAGGGCTATCAAAAATACTTGGTTGATAAGATATGAAGTGCAAGTTTGTGCTTTTTTATGCTATTCACTTTAGAGCATTCTTAACATTCTTAGCGTGTACGAGTTTAGAAAAAAACCCTCAAAATGCACGTAAATCCATCACATATTCGGGATATATTCTTATTTTTTTATCTAAACGAATCTGCCGTAGTTCACAATCATTTGTGATATATACGAAAATGATTGTGTTAGAGAAAGGAACAGCAGAAAGAGGTTTGTCAGATTTTGATCAGGCAATTTTTCGTTGTTAGATGAATCGGGTCGAGAGAGGTCTAAAACACGACGTTCTACGAGATTTAGTGGAGATAAATTCATATCTCTCCATTGATGGGTTAGGGGAGAAACTTGGATCAACTCATTCAATTGTGTATCTGTTAGCGATTGGGAAAGTTCCGAAATTGAGCCGATGGATGCCGCACAAACTGAGACCGGTAAATCCGCACATCCCATCCAGCAAGACCAAAAAATCGACCCCTCTTTCTATAATAATGAAATTTGGAAGTAATATTATGGAATCAGGGGACGAATATATATGTATTTGAATACAAATAAGTCGTATTTTTAATAATGCATCTAACAAATTAATATATACATATCTTTACCCTAAGTTTTTGATTTTTTCGAATAACTCTTTTAATATAAATCCTTTATATCTCAATTTTTTATATTTTTCTAAAAAGTCTAAAGAATAAATATTATGATTCATTCAGCCTAAATCTTTGAGATTTTTCAACTATTTTATTAAATCCTTTGCTAAGAACTTTTATAGATAGATGATGCTAAATATACGTGCCGTTTTTAATATTAGTTTATTAAGAGCAATTATTAAAAACATCATGTTACAACGTATTTTTAAATATAATAAAAATTAGATTTTTACACAAACTTTATTAAATCATTGTATTGCATAATTTACATTATTACTAATAACTGTCTTCCATCATTCCGTTAACTATTTTATTTCAATGAAATAAAAACTCTCTGGCTTCTATGCAAAGAATGTGCCAATGCATTTTTCAACTATTGTAATATAAATCCTACATATTTCAACCCTTTTTCATTTATCTGAAAAATTCTTAATAATAAATATTATAAATAAACAATTTTCTATCTCCACATATATATATATTTTAATTATATTAGTGGTTTTATTTATCCTTGAATCAGTAAAAAACCTTCCAAGAAACAGATTGGTTTGTTCTAAGACTGTTGGAAAAAGTTCGCGTCCAAATTCTTCGTCTATTTTTTCCATGCCTTTATTATTCTTTACTATTGACTATGGAAAACCATGGTTTTGTAAAGATTGTTTGATTGTTTTACGCAGTGTTTAAAGTGGCATCGATTTTAAGACGTCTACCTGATTTTGGTTTGTTCTTTCAACACCTAAACTCTTGTAATATCAATGTCAAGTATTCAAGATGTCTCTTAAAAAAATGCAGATGGTCGAGATAGCTTCATTTAATTTCAACCTTTAATCAAATAAAAATACTATAAAATAACACAAATGTGTCGCTTAAATCTCTGGTCGTTGCATTTTTTATTATGGACAAAAAAATATCAAAACTGAAAGATTACTAATAGGGCTTTAAAACGATAAAAACGACATTTGTTTCGCTTTTCTTAATATAAAACGGAAGTAAGTGCGATATGCTAATATAATATAATAAATAAATAACCTAGAGATTCCGTTGCACGACCGCTGGACTCCGGGTGCACGTCAACTAACTGAATGCAACCAAGTGTGAGCTCTTTCGCAGGAAATTGTTAAGTACAGAAATGCACTTCACCGGAGACTTGTCGGTTATTTTGCATTCGGAATAGCCTGAAAGAATTTCAGGCCGTTTGAGTGCTCAAGTCCGGATGGGAACAAAATGACTGGAATAAATGAGCACGGCTTCATCCGCGAAAACGTGCGACACAACAAGGATTGCATCGGGCACGACGTAATTTTATTCACGTCAGAATCCGCAAAATGTATCACGTACCAATAAAACGGATGAAGAGTGTGGTTAATCTCGGGGAGCTGTCACAGCGCCTTTATGAAGATGGATATCGGGCGAGAGACACCGGCGTCGCTTGAAAGGCGCCGTCTTGCCGTGACGTCTTATTCAATAAAATTCCTTTCTTCCGAAAATGCGATGCAAACCCGTCACGTGTTCGAATATGCGAATACATACGTCAAACACAAAAGCGAAATAATTCCCGCGAACACATTCAAGTGTATCGCATAACGATCCCGATATATTCAAGAGAAAATGTATTCGAACAACCGCGCTAATCTGTATTTTTAATAAGCATCCCCTAATGCATTCATTGTGCTGTTGGCGTGGTTCTGGCAAATACACCTGGCGGAATTTCTATACATCAAAACTTAGTTTAAAATAATATTACGTATTAAACTATTGTTAAAGTAATTTTCCCGCTCTCCTCTATCGCTGAGGTGAGAGTCTCACCTCCCTGCAGGTAGTTAGATACCCTCTCATAAATTTTGCATGAAAAATGATTTTCACAAAAGTTTGCCAACTCAAATATTAAAGCAAACAAATGGCAGAAATGAATTCATTATTCATTACATTTTTTTTATTCATATATTAATATGCATATATCAATATATATATAAAAAATATTTATTATTGTTATAAATAATTTAAATTAATCGATTTTAATATGATAAGCTTATTCATAAAACACGATTATAAATATTTTAAAATTAATTAAGCGATAGACTCAAAGTTTTACAGCGTTACGGAACGCGTATACACACATACGCACGTAAGCCTGTGTAAGTTCGCAGATTTCTCACAGCTGACACTTTTGAGAAGATCATAAATCAGGGGCTACACGTTTAGAATTTGTCTTGTGTCTTATCAAAAAGCCATCTATCATTTTTAACGCCCATCTATCACGAAAAAAATTATCAAAGAGCAGTGAACCGCGATCGAGCCGACACTCTCAAGTGACTGCCGCTCAAGATTTCGAAGAATATGACGACAACTTAATGATACTTTCGGGAATAATGTATATACAAGTTATGGTTCGACCGTGATAATTTATCGGCGTTTTAAAAAAATATACACTCTCAAGAAAGATAATTAAAAAATATGTTAACAAAATATGTATTCGATCATGCAATGGTAAGATTTAATTTTTTTGACATAAATAATAGTTTTAATTTCTGAATCAAGTCACAACAGTGCAAGAGACAGCAAAAAAACAAATAGAAGATGTTTTTTGATGATTGCTTGGCGCGTGGTGTGACCGAGACGGAACATATTAGAAGGGGACGGCAATATAACAAACGGATAGTGGATCTAATTGTTTTTTTCATCATTCCGTATAACTTAAACGTTATACGAATTAAACATTCAACTATTGAGTTTTATAAAATTCAAAGTAATTCGAAATACTCATTGAAAGTTTCAATTAATTTTAGATTATCGTATTCTGATCATCTGGTAAACTGTGATAATAAATGTGTCTTCCGTGCTAAATATGTTGGTTTAATGTCATCTTCGTGTGGGTCAGTTCATAAGATGCCTCGATGGCCTTATTTAGTAACGGGGCTCAAGTTTCTGGGGCGTCGCGTTGACACGGGCCGAATTTAGTAACCCGACCCATCCAAACACGGCTCGAGTGTGTAATCGAAAACTTTAAACGGCGGCCTATATCAAAAAACGATTAGTGGCGCCGTGCGACTAATGATTTGAACCTTAATCTGCGCCCAAAGTTTCGTAATTAAGGCGCCCGGGGTCGGGCGCCCTCCCCACTCTGCGGCTGATACTTTAATGTACAGAGCCGGCTTTGCGTTCTTACGGCGCCGCCTATTGTTTTACAATTTAATTACGACGCCGAACTGTCCTTACGGTGAACGGGGCCGTAAAAAGGATCAGTCGGATCAGCGACACACGTCCCGGCAGATAAAACTTTACGCGCATCCTGCGGGAAAATTGACATACAAAGAAAATGACGAGTTTTCATCAGTTTTTACATAAAACAAAGCAAAGAATTGTGATGTATTTGAATACACCCAATTTTTTGCACGGCAAAGGACCATTTAATGTTTTAACACTGATTATTTGTTTGGCACGTTTCAAAAAAATTATAAAAGTAAACATTTCCCATTGTGAACAATTATGGAAAAATAAACTATTGCCCATTTGACATATTTTTGTATGTAAGATCCATAAATTATTAACCTAGGTGTGACAATGGGGTATATAGGGTACCCCAAGATTTTGATTTTTCTCAAATAAATACATTTTTTTTTATATTTGTCTAAAAACTCTATAGAATAAATTTTACGAATAATCATTGTTCTTTATTGTGTGAAGTTGCGAAAAAAAATAAAAACAGCAATATTCGCTTCTGTTGCCATGGACGCGATGTTTTTCTTCGGTCGCATCCGGTACGATGTACCAAGTACGAGTGAAACGTTCGAGTGGCTCGTGCTGTAAGAGCTCAGTCTGGGGTGAGACATCGCCAAGAGTGTTGTCATTTACGCGTAATATTGATTAGTTAAAAAATAGAAAATATCGACCAAATTATGAAGCATATCATTAATAACTATTTTTATTCGTAGAATAATCTTTTTTTTTTTTAAATATCTTGGCTTCTGACGATGCGGTTGTTTTTGAGCCGGCGTTACGAATGGGTTAAAATACAGGCAGTCTTCGATTTTCGCACAATTCGCTAATCCGCACAAAAAAAACTTTTAAATTTTTTTGTCGTAAATGCAAATATTGTTTTCAGTTTGCAGTAAAAAGATCGTTGACATCATGGATTGAAGATGTTGAAACTTGAGTTCCTAAATAGACCCCACCTCATCTGCACAGCTAGATTATTCTATTATTGATAAATAAATATTTTAATATACATTTTTTACATCGCTCTGTTTTCGAACATTTAACATTCGCACACATTTTCAGGAACCAATTATGTGCAAAAGTCAAGGGCTGACTGTAGTATTAAAAATAATATGTTTTTACTTTTCAAAGGGATTGACAAAAATTAATAATCAAAAATATAAAAAAAAAATTGAAAAAATATGTTATTTAAGAAAATAAGGCAAATCGAATTCGTTAATATTTTTGGTTATTTTTATATGAATTCCAAACGTGTTCGACGAAATCTATAAATTCAGGGAATTCTTTATAACACTGGCCAGAGGGTATGTAGGAGGAAGACTCCATTACCTCCGCATATTTTATAAAAATAACATTTATGTGGGTAGTTTGGCACGTTGAAATGAATTAATTTAATGCCATCTATTCCGTGTTGAATAAGTATAAATTTTCTAGAGTCTTTAAAATGTTTATCGAATCTTTATAAAATCTTAATATGGATGAATGGTGCTTTGGAATTTTTCTGTTATGCCCTTTATTCGTCATAGCCAAATAAATAAATACACAAATAAATATAAAGCACTTTTGATGCTATAAAAAAATCAGAAGGTTTATTCTTGAACGTCTTCAATGCTTGTAAAATAGCTAAAGCTCTCGTTATAACTTATTGCATATTCTTTATTTAGAATCGAATGGAACGAAGTTTACAGAGTTTTACGTCGGATAAATTTTATTTTAACATAAAATGAAAGTCAAAATCCACATAATTTTACGAGGGTTCATCAGAAATTAATTCCCAAACATCAATATCATTGTGCTTCGAATTTTTGATAGTTATTTTTTGGTAGCTTAGCAGTGTAATGCTTTGCATCTAAAATATACAACCTTGGTTTTTCTTAGATCTTCAATACCTATATCAGATTTTTGCAGTAATAATGCTTGAAAGAACCGAATATTCCAAAAAAGAGTTGCAGTTCACTTGGTTTGGAGAGAAAAATATAGTTTTATATTTAATTTTGAGTATTTTTATTATTATTAATTATTATTATCTAATATACTAAGATGAAACTGGATCAATTTTCACTAATAGAACCTATCTACCATTTCTATATATTCATCTTTTTGTACGGTAGTTCTTAAAGGGTATAATCTTTGCAATTAAATTGAAAGCCGATTAAGTAAGGCAGATGCTGTATAAACGAATTACATCTATCGATATATATATATATATATATATTCCAATGAATTATTTGAATATTTTGAAAATGTGGTGCATTGTGGAGGCTTACAGGGATTAATATCAAATATATACGTGTGTCGCCATATATAATTCGTTAATATTCAAGTGAATTGAAACTGCATTCACAAAGCTTACATACATTGAAAACAAAACCGCAATTCCGCATGGATTGCAGAAATTTAGCCAAATTGGTGCACTCGATTGTTAACAATGGAAACAATACTTCCACGAACGAGTGGACTGGGTTAAAAATATTTTCTTTCCGGCGTTAATTTATTAAACGCACACACATACACACTTCATCATTAGATACTTGAAGAGTTATAAAAAGCGTTTTAATTTAAATTAAAAAAAATAAAATCCTTGACGGGAGGATAGCAGGAACTGCCTGGGGCCTTTTGGGCCATTATGCCCGCGCGAGGTGTGCATTTGATAAACGCTTTTTCTAGTCAACAACGACGCACAAAGCGGCTAAAGCTTTTAAGCTCTTGAAAAAATGAAAAATGTGTATACGCGTGTATAATATTATTCATATTTTCAACATCGTTCGTTGATTAATTTTTGTATACGAAAATTCTAAACTGCTCGGCAAACTGTTTTTAATTTTCAAGTCTTTTAAATATGAAGAACCAGTCTTGTCGTGTTATCTCAAAAGTAAATAAATAAAATCATCGTCGATACTAACAATGTCGATATAGATTAAAAAAGAAAGCCATAATATTTATGTTGTGTTTCATTTAAATTTTAATAGGTTTACTGAAATAAATTATGCTTATTTCATAATAATTCAAAAAACTAAGACAAATTTATTATTATTACCATCTCCGCTCAGTATTTACTTTGCTTTTCGATTTTTTATGTAATTTTCAGGAAACCACTGTTGCCTCTTATTATAAATAGCTTTAACATAAATTCTAGGAATATTTACTTGGGAAAAATTTCAGGAATGATTATTAACCACTTCATGCCTGAATTATTTTTGACAAAACGTTCCAAAAAAAGGTATTTTTTTGTATTTAATTTGAAGCATAATTATATTCAAAACATAAAAATGTTTTTATATTTTTTTCAACCCTTTTCGGTTTATTTTTTGCACTTTTACGCAAAAAAATCGTATTGCATGTAAAGTCATAAAATGCATTTGAAAATCTATTATCAGGCTATAGTTAAGTAAGAATCCAACTGGAATAAAATAATCTAGAGAGTGATCTTTTCATAATTGACGAGAAAATAAGAAAAATATGAGAATAAATAATAATTAATTAATATTAAATAAGAAAAAAATAAGAAATTATAAGAATAATCCCGTTTCGTCCGCTTTGAATATCTAGTATGATTTGTGATGGCGCTATCCATGGACGTACAAATCAAGGATGTTAATTAATTTTTAATTATTGTTTTTTTCTGAAACCATGTTATATAAAGCGTGTTATACAAAAATACTTTACAATTAATCATGCCGTGTTATGTAAAACCGTGTTATACGAGGGCTGAGTGTGTTTTTATTATTACGTTGAATATATTATTATTACGTTTGCGAAAATAATATTAAAATGGGAAGCAAAATCGAGGACGGGGGAATAGTTTTTGAATTCAAAAATCAATTGTAATCGCATTTTTAAATTAATATAGCTTTTAACGTTTTTACTTTACGTTTATGTTGTTAGGGGACGCGACAGTAGTACCGAAAAGGTATCCCACCGCTGCCACCAAAATGTTAAGGGGCGCGACAGTAGTCCAATAAATGGAACCCGTCGCTGCCTCCAATGTTAAGGCACCCGAGGTCGCGTATCAAAAGGTACGACCGCTGGCGCCAGCGTTCGATCGTCCGGTAGTTGACGATCGCGCTGAAGATCGAGACAAAGTGAAACACCTTTTGTTTGTTGATGATGTTTATTGGAGATTTTGCAGGTGTCGTCAGTTTGATGATAGGTGTGACGAAGGATCCCAGAGACGTATCTCCGGTACGAGACGGTGATAAAGATCCCAGAGACGTATCTCTGGTACGAGACGATGAAGAAGATCCCGGAGACGTATCTCTGGTACGAGATGATGAAGATCCCGGAGACGTATCTCTGGTACGAGATGATGAAGATCCCGGAGACGTATCTCCGGTACGATATAAATCACGGAGATGTGACTGCCATGACGGCGCGAGCCAATGTCTGATACAATGGCTCCAAAACGGGACATATTTATACCCGGTCCCGAGAGTCACGTGACGATGATGTCACCAACATTTAGCGGGAACCGCCGAGAATATCGAGAGCCCAGAAATGATACGGACGGACTATGCCAGTTTATAACAATGTCAAACTGTTTTTTTAAGCTAGTTCAGTTATCATTTTTTAACGATTACTGTCATAAATTATTTATCTCTTCGTTAAATTAATTCTGGCTTGAGATATTTTCACGGAGAACATGCATAGTTCTAAATTATTTATTGAAACAATGTTGTTTTGAAATATTGAGGCCTCAGAGCGGATAAATATAACAAGACTTCAGAGCAGGGGTTGTTAAATAATTCCTTTAAAATAGTGAGGCTATCATATTGTGATATCCGGTTTTGAACAGATAGCTGCTCTTAAAGCTAGTCATACTGTCTTGCCTACGTAATCCTTACGGTATTTAATTTATGAAATACCACATTTAAAAAAAAGGATTATTCTAAGAATAAAAATTTTAGTTTTTTTTACTAATCAATATGAGGCATATATGACAACGCTCTCGGCGATGTAACGCTGTAGACTGAGCACCTGCAGCATGTGTCACTTACACGTTTCACTCGCACTCAGCACATCGTACCGAATGCGAGCGAGAAAATAATATCGCATTCGTGGTAACAGAAGCGTACGTTTCGTTTTTATTTTTTTTTTCGCAATTGCTGACAATAAATTTTACAATGATTATTTATAATATTAATCTTCAGACTTTTTTAGACAAATAAAAAAAATGATGAAGTATAAAGACCCCATCGCACGGCTAAGTTAAAAGAGAATAAGTTGCAAGCAATACAAGTTGACATGTCACGTTCGGCGATTTTTTTATCGTAGAAAATGCTGACTCTATGTATGCACACCGAGAAGTGTTCTTTTTTGTTGATTCTATTTTTATTCTCCTTTGAAATATCTTTGTTCTTGCATATGATTGCTAGTTGAGACTTAATATGAAAATATATCGCAGACGGAGATCCATTATTACAAATGTGTCACATTATTCCGGGTTAAGCGAAAGCTTTACCGTATATATCAGACATCAAGCAAAGGCGCATGATTGAAAATTTAATAGCAAATAACAGTTTACGCCACGGCATGATTAGGGACATTAGGTTTTTCGTTAGTCGAATGTGTCAGCGGAGTCGCGTGGGGGGTCGCGAGCTGCGGCACGCGAGTCGGCACGGTGCGCGCGCACGGCCTTGTTAAAGCGCGTGCACCGTGCAATTATCCAAATCCACGTTTCCACAAAAATAGTAACGGGGAACGTTTTCGCGATAAGGTTTTTATACTCTGTAATCATTTTCGGTTCAAACGCCACTTGGCTAAGCCACGAATTTCAATTTCGCCGATTTGCATATCACAGTGGCACGTACGCCGCCGGGGCGAATGTGGCAAAAACCACTTTGCGCGAATCTTTTAAGCCAAACAAATTTGTAATATATCGCCGTGCATTCGACGGGATCAAACTTATAATCAGTTTTTGAAAAAAAATATATATATTAATATATGTACCGTGTCAGGTCAAAGTTCAATGCTTCGACATAATGGAGAGCGAGAGAGAGCTTGCATTTGATACGACTGAAAAGAATTTCAGCTACATATAACGATGACGTGACATTGATAACGCATAATGAAAAATGATTATAAAAAAAAATCTTAGAATAAAAGCGGCGAGGAACCGTTGGCAACATTTTATGCTTCAATATAATCCAGATTAAGCTGAAAACATTTTTCAACGGCGCTTCAAATTCGGGGAATACAAAAAAAATCCTTAAAATTTTTATAATGCTACCCTTACAACATCATTAATAAAAAATCGGTTCATAGTGGTTAAGGTTTCTGCGTGGAACATAATCTGAGAATAAATTCATGAAAATTCTATGCATTGCTTTCGAGTGTCGAGGACTTCAGTTAAAAATAATCCAAGACGATTTGAATCATAATGATTGCTCTTAATAAAAAATAATAATCTATAAAAATACACAGAAGCAATCTGCGTATAATAGAAACGTTAGGTTTATTTAATAATCCGTATTTTAGGCTAGAACAAATTATAATCTAACAATAGAACTGAGCTCTCAGAAAAAGAGATACAAAAAATATGCGTCTAAATTTCTAGATCAGGAATGTCCAAATAATGGCACACGGCCTACTTTTTGTATTGCTTTTTCGAGGTTCTCCCAAATTTTTAGAAAAACAAATTAAAACTATCTACTTTTTGATACTAAATTTCGATGTCTGAGTGACTAATTATTATTAAGATTTTGGAAACTAAGTGAGAAAATTTAGATTTTTATGAATGAAAACTGACAAATATATAATATACCTGAGGTTTACGATGAAGTATGGCTACTTAATGTGTTTTTTACAGAAATAACCAGGGGCGGCTAGCCTCAATAGCACCCCCAAGCAAATTGAGGAAAAATATATTAATTAATATGTGTTTAATGATTATGTATATGAAAATACTGTGGTATAAACTGGGATAGAATCCAAACTCTCTCATGTATATTTTTTTTCTGAATTTTCTTTAACATTAGGGAATTCATATGGGGAGGCTTTCGACCCTCAGATTATTTTTATCTAGAAAATATCATTGACATTTTCCAACACTTAATGCATCTTCCGTTGAAGTAACGGATCGAAATATTTTTAAATCATTTGTGAAAAGTGAGAGCTTATGAATATCATTTATAAATAAAATATATATTGAATGGCGTTAGATTGAAGAAAGTCCTCGATACAATGTTTTGTGGGTCATCAATAAGCCTTCTACTGCATTAACTGTGGCTGTTTATGAATACAATCATTGAAAATGAAGGTAACAGCTCACATAATAATCCGTTTAATCCAAGAAATATAAACCACGAAGAGGAACGATAGAAGTATGCATTATATTCTCAGATATCTTTGATATACATATTGAGAGAACGGATAATGGAAAAGGATCTAAAAGGCCTAAAAGATAAATCCAATAGCTGGTAATAATTCTGCAGTCTTTAAATGATACAAATTTGGTTAACAGAATAAGTGGATAAACCGATGATAATCCATCGCTACAAGGTTTATATTAAGTGGCTTCGACATGAAA
Source organism: Philopotamus ludificatus (assembly GCA_022495035.1). Taxonomy (NCBI): domain Eukaryota; kingdom Metazoa; phylum Arthropoda; class Insecta; order Trichoptera; family Philopotamidae; genus Philopotamus; species Philopotamus ludificatus. Next base: position 30,794 of record JAGXCT010036858.1, on the reverse strand, counting down.
TAAAAAAGACAGAGATGGAAAAATTATATAAATAATATAAGTGCATACTTTTATGAATACAACTATTTTTGGATTAATAAAAAATTCCAGTTATCGTTGTTTTTTCAACAAATTTCATACTTGATGACCTACTTGAATACATGGTATCCAGAACGCAAAAACGTATGCATAATTGATATTTCATACAGTTTTCATAGACAGAAAAATTAAGACGTTTCTGCAATTCCTGAGGCCATCAATAAAGTGATTAGAAGCCCTCACAGAACGTATTTTAGTGAATAAAATAAGAGACGTTTCTGCAATTCCTGAGGCCATCAATAAAGTGATAAGATGCACCCTCTAGACCTGAATAAAAGATTAGACGCCCTCTCCATACGTTTTTTTGTGACCGACAAATTCAGACGTTTTTGCATTTTCTGACGCCATCAATATAGTGAACAAATGCTCTATTTTAATATGAGATGAGGCCATTAATAACGTGAAAAAATGTTCTATTTTCATTAATTTTTAATGGAAAATTTCGCCCTTTTTGGAATTTCTGAGGCCATCAAAAAAGGAAAGCTGGAAAATTGGTTTGTTTGGTCTATGACATGTATAGAGCGATTTGGCAGTGAGCTAATGCGATAAGATCACGGGTGACGACTTATTTGGTTTATGGAGACATTAACCTGAATATAGTTCTAAAAAGATCCTGCTAGAAAATTGACATATTCAGCGGATATTGAGACTGAATATAGAAGAAGTACCTAGATACGTTAAGTAAGATTGCTAGTTATTTTTGTCTGTTTGTGGTTGAGAAAATCTCCTGTTTAATCTATATGATTTGTTGTTGACAAATCTTTTATCAAACATTTATTTAAAATAAGTATAATATTGAGCATTATTTATTTTTCTATTCTAACCTTTCATTTAATAAATTCTACCTTCGTATTGCGAGTAATTCTCGACTCACCCCTGCGCACAAGCCGGATGTTAATAACGTATCTCTGTATTGATTACGCGTTGCTATTTACGATTGATTACTTCCCCGTATAATATTATTACCTATGATATAATACGCCGGAGATTATGTACACATGTTTGTTTGTTAATATTCCAGGAAGTAAGTTGTTGTCAAGTAGCTTCCGGTCCCCGGAGATGCCCTCGCAGTTTAACGTCAAGCCAGGGGTCCGCCTTGCCGAATTCCTCATAACACTCGGGGACCCCCGGCTCACTCTCACACGACAGCTTATTTATTTGTTACACCTGAACTATATCATAGACACGCTCTCGGAATATTCGATGAAATTAGATAAATTACGCAGCTAACTAGACCAGGGATTGTGTCAATTAATTATCTTGAATTTATTACTTGTTGAATTTAATCTACCCGCTTAGTGAAAGTTTTATGTAATCATTTTACTATTCTTCGAAGCGCTAAAACACTTGTCATAATTCAACGGTGATTAATAATTTATTAGGCTGTGCTACGTAGTTTTTAGTCTCGCGTGAAACGAGAAATTGCAATTTATGAAAATTAAATTATTCAAATTTTACGTGTTTACTTTAAAATAGCAGTAAGTGCACTGGAGCTTAGTGAGAGTATTGATTAATTAAAGCCGCGTGCTGGTGAGTGGCACAGTGGGTGCATGTCCCATTTTGCTGGCTGAAATAATAATGTTCTCAGAGATTAGCTAAAGGAGCTGAAGAGCAAAGTAAGCGTGTTGAGCACGGCCGCCACTCCGGTCGTGCAGTGCCACTCGTGCACCACCAAGGGGACACTCATACACAACTCATTATTTTTTTTTTAAACACGTAGATTTATTCACAAATATAGATTACATCAAAGAAGAATTACAATAAAGGATTGAAAAAAAACGTTAACAAATCAAACATAACAATGGTAGCGATATTTTAAGCAATGGTTTAGTGTCCCTTTTTGAATCCCCACTTTTTGTGATCTTCGTGACCTCCTTTCTTTCCGAAATCGGAGTGATGAGACCAGTGTTCGTCATGACCTCCGGCGCCCTTATGTCCCTTGTGGTCGCTGTGGTGTGATCCCTTTTCGTGATGTCCCTTTTTGCCGTGTTCGCCATGATCGTGAGAGCTCTTGTGGTGACCTCCTTTGTGCGATCCTCCCTTTTTATGGGCGTGTTCCTCGTGGAATCCTCCGTGTTTCTCGTGATGTCCAGAATCGTGGTCTTCGTCGAAGAAGTGCTTATCTTTTTTGAACTCGTCTAACTTATGGATTTCATGCTTGCCCTTGGTCGAGTGTCCCTTTTTGTAAGATCCCTTCTCTTCGTAGCTGTGAGCCTTACCGCCCTTCTCTCCCTTGTGGTGTTCTCCATAATAACCGCCATCATCATGATGCGATTTTTTATGTCCGCCATGATCCGAATAACTTCCTTTGTGGCCTTCTTTGTCGTGATGTCCTTTGCTGCCCTTATCGTTGGAGTGATACCCCTTGTACCCTTTATCTCCCTTATCGCCATGGCTGGAATGATGATCGGAGTGGTGCTCCTTTCCACCGCCCTTCTTCCAATGATGACCGCTGGCAGCTACCTCTTGATCAGCTTCACGTTTAGGCCTCGAGATCTCCCTAGCTGCTACAGCCACAAGCAAAACCGCGATCGCCAACGCCAGGGGCAGTACTCCTGTCTTAAGCACCGCCATGCCGAAGTATCAGATGGAGCGCGGTGTTCCAAATGATACCACTGTCAAATTACTAGAGTGAATGATGTCTGACACTGCACCGGATAGCCTATTTATACTGGTATAACTTTTTGAACTCTTTTCCCTTGCGTATTTAGTAATAGCGATTACAGATACACTTTCGTATCGGACACAGCCGGCAACATTATTCAATGAGGCATGGAGAAGTGAGGCACAAAAAAAGTGATGTATTGTGGAATTATTCAGTGGCCATGTCGGTTGCGTAATTGCTTTACTCCGATGAAGTTTTTTCTGCGAGACGGCGTTGCCCGCGGAACCGATTGACCATTTCACTGTCACACAAAAAACCTAATGAATATGTAATCATAGTTCTACTTTTAAAACTGTCACCAACGAATTTAACACCTTGCGATTTAATAAAAAAAACATCTGATACTTAAAGTCTTTGGGCATAATTATTGCCCCTTTTGGCATATTTCTAATATAAAACGCACAAACACTACCTCGACACTTTACTAATATTTAATCAGAACAATTTATTCAAATGCAATAAATTGAAAAAAATATATGATTAAAGAAGTCAATCAATCTTTGGCTCGTTTTTATTACAATAAACATTTTTAACAAATTATGGTATTAAATTTGATCATTTTCATAAAATTTATTATTCAAAAAAAAATACTAATTTTGTATACAACTATTTATAATTAGAGAAAACATATTGTAACTATATAAGGTGTTCGATATTAAATATGTAAAGGCATTGATACCACAAGACTAGATTTTTGGGAGAAAAATCGGATACAAAATGCGTAACATTGGGGACAATTAAACTTAAACAACTGAGAGAGATATGGAGATTATCCTTCATAAAAGCTAAGCTTGCTTCAATGTCTAACCATGAAGGTACTTATACAACAAAAAGTTGTATTTTTATTTCTCATAAAATACTATTCTATAAATAAACTCTTTTTTTCACGGAATTTCCCTTATTAGAGATTTTGTTAATAGGATTTTATTTCTTAAAATCTCCGTATCCTGGATTATTTTTATATAAACCTTTGAAATTCACCATAATGAGGAACATGCTCAACTATGGATCATAAAACATTTAGAAATAAAGTACTTAGGATAAACCTATATAATTTCAAATTAAAAGTAAATCAAATTAAATTAATTAACGCTTTATATAAGACGATTTAAAAAATCGTTTATAAGTTAAAAAAAATACTCTGCGTACACGTTCAATAATAACAGAAAAGAAAGATTTTATGAGATGAATAGAAATCTGTAATGATAAAAACATACTTATATAGAGAAACATTATTCAAAAGAGAACACTAAAAGTTTATGAAAATTTAACAAGAACTAAACAATTGAAGATTAACAATCACAATTTTCCTGTAATAGAGGATGGTTTAAAAATTTTAAGAATTGTATCTCACTACATAAATAAAAATTCAAGGAATAATTGAGTCGGCTGACATTGAATATTCCAAAAAAATTACTTCAGAATTCTCCGAAATTATAAATACTCACAATCGAATCTTTAAAAAGAGTCGAACATATCGAATTAGTAGTGATAGCGATGATAAATAAATTATATATTATATGTATGTTATTCAAGTATTTTTTAATAAATATGTATTTGCATATTCTAGAATTTTAACAAACTTCGTTATTTTTTGGAACGCAAAGACTATTTTTGTATGAACTT
>JAGXCT010036858.1:1500-23070 GCA_022495035.1 Philopotamus ludificatus | reverse complement strand
AAAAAAAATATTCAAAGTCGTAAAATATCATATTATTAATAAGAAATCAAAATGAAACGGAAAAATAGTTACGCTCAGTTGCGAAATCACAAAAATAAAGCAGGCAATATTCCCGAAAGTAGAGAAATGAAAATAATATATGTCGTAAATAACGCGGATTCCGAAATTGAAGGTGATATCTGAGCGTTAAAATGATATTGTAAAGGGGCCAGAGTTGAAGCGGGAGAAGAGCAAAGCAATCGCGCAGCATCTGAAGCACTCTCGCCCAACTCTCCGCCCGCCCATCCGCCTCACCGTCCCCCGGCCCACCCCCTGACCTTCTGAATTATTCATAGAGCGTCTTGGTTAATCGCTCCCAATACGTAGGGCCTCCTCCACGTAGCAATATAAAATGGCCCGCTTGTCGTATCACCCTAATTGCCCACTGATGCCTCGCAACACCAGATCAGCTCTAGTTTGCCCAACTTCAATCCATGTCTTCAAAGTTTCAGACTTGTTTCCGTCTCGGCTCCCGGTCCCACCCCGTCTTCCTTGCCCACAGCTCTGCCCAATAAAAAAACTTTTGTCTCCCGTTGCGACCGTGTTAAATTTGGACAACCGAATGGATGATTCACGGTGATTTGGGTTCGGTCAAATTTACGGGTATTTTACCACTCGAACGGTATTGGGATATCGCTCGTCAAACGGGCATGCCGGCTCAATCCTGGAATAAACTTGTACTGGACATGCTCTGAATTATATTGCCGCTATTATGCAGAACTCCAATTGTCATAAGTTAGGCGATACCTGATCGATAATGTACGGTATCGACTTTGATAGCCAATATGACATCCGTAACTATCCGTACCTCAATTATGGTTAAAGCTTGCATCAAACAATACGCTCAGTTAAATTATAAGCAATAATTAATTAAAATGTGTAGCGTGGATATAAAAAAATACGCATTTTGTAATTCAAATTGATCTAATTCGTCACACAACTTTTTTTATTATTTAATTTAAAATTTGAATGTGCAAATTATGAATGCAATGATTTTTTTTGGTTAGTATACATTTCGTAAAAATTCGATTCTATTTAGAATTGGCAACATTCGGATAAGGTCAGGCGGAATTATTTTTTTAAAAATAGAAACTATCAAATCCACAGTGACGAAACGGAAAATTACTTCATAAATGGAACCCACGCCTGTTCTGTTATCGTATTTGGGAGTAATACGTTAATGAATCAAAAGCAAATGTACCATATTATTTAAAATCTTATTACATATTTTGAAACGGTATTAATTTTTTTCGGGAATATTAGTGTCGCGTATGGAGTGCCACAATGTGAACCAATCTCGTTTTCCACGCAGCCGGAGCACAAAGTTAGTTTTCTAGGAAATTCCAACGAGAAACCAAACCCGCAGACAAGCAATTAAACTGTAGAAAATTTTCAAGATGCGAAATAAACGCTCTCGTTTATAAATTTTTGCAATATTTCAAATACATTTATTACATTTACTGAAAAACTTCTGGTATTTAATTTTATTTAAGATAACAAAATAAATGTACATATATTTTCACTATATGCACAATAATACCTTTTTATTGCTAGAATATAGGATAATAATCATAAAGATATTTGATGTAAAGTATCGCCATTTTGATGATCTCTTATATGAGTTTATTTAATTCATAAAACAGAGTAATTATTGACGATTTTCATTTACTTATATTATTTTATATACCATGTTATTTTTCGATGTTTTAAATATTTTTTCTATAATGATGTGTCAGTTTTTTTGTGAATAATTGTCAACTTGGATTACTCTATAATACCAATGAATATGAATCCTAAAATAAAATAAATATTTAATCTTAATTACCGTAGAATTTTTTTTATTAAACAAGCGTTATTTATTACAAATCTTTAATTTGTTATAATAACTGAGATTGCATCCTCGATTTTTGCTACTATTTTTACATGGCAAAGATTAAAAACTCTTATTGACAAATAGGAATAGTTAATAATTAAATTATTCTTAATATAATAATTACTAAATTAATAAATAAATAATTATTAAATATATTATTAGTATACAGTGGGCATTATTTTTATTCTTTTATGGATATTTTCTATCTGTACTTTCGTTTTTTTTTATATTTTTTTAACAGCAACTTATAAATACATTTTTATCGTATTTATTTTCAAAATCATTACAGAATGTGACTTTTGTGTTGAAAAATTAAAAAGAAATATATTCATATAATATTTTAAGGTTATCAATAATAAAAAAAAGAAATAGGCCCTAAAAAATATTACAATAATTGAAATGTCTAAATGGAGGTTAAGACTTTGACAGAAAATAATATTATTGTTGTGAATCATTTTGCAAAACTGAATAATACCGAGTCGTAAATGCTTTCATTTATGAGTGGAACTTATTTACGAGTTAAAGTTTATATTTACGCAGAATTTTTTTTGATATATAAGCCGGTATTTTTGAGAATAGGTTTAACTCCATTTTCGGAAATAAATGAGTTTATCTACGTGCTGGTTAGATATAAATATCAACCTTACATATTTATAATTTAACTTATACAATATCCTCATTGAACTGTAAAATGTACGTAATTAAAATGTAGGTTTTTGTGCACTAATTTCTCTTGCACCAAATGAAGAGTGAAGATTTTTCTCAACCAAAATCCTAAAAAAGTCAATATCAAACAGTAAAAGAAAATAGGGACAAAGAAAATATACATTCGCTGAAGATATGCTGGTAAGGTTTAAAAAGGAAGTACATTTTTATTATAAAATGTCTACATAAAAAGCTTGGAATTACCAAGTTTATTTATTTGAAAGATGAGGGTAGATTAAAAATTTTAACAATATCATAATGTCACCATTGTACACAGCTTCAATATCAATAACATGAAAAAATATAAAGGTATGAACTGTTTATTGCCTACATACCTCCGATTCACCATAATTACTTGCTAACCATGCTGAGTGTAAAGGAGGAATAAGTTTGTTATTAGTTACCTTTACGAAGTTAATTACTTTTCTTATAAGATTGTTCATAAAACCATTATTATATATGTGTAATTAATTCGTAATAAAGTTTTTTTACGATTAATCTCATGTCTGCAATTAATACTTATTTTTTATTTTAAAAAAAACACATTTAAGAATAACAATTTTAAAATTGAATTCATTATGTTTTATTCCAAATCGAAACAAATTTGGTTTAAATATTTAATTTGTAGCAAACTTGAACATAATGACAATTAATTAACGTATGCTAATATTTTTATACTTATGCAAACGCAAATCTTCAAGTATCTTGTAAATAAATGTATTTTACCACTATTTTATCTATATTATATACTTCGATTTAAATCGCGTTGTACTTGTCTACCGCACAAATCAAGGTTCAAGTATAATTACGAATTAGACCAAGGTATATTAAATAAAATTAGATAAAACTACAAAGTCGGATTGATATTGTCTACAGTACTTCTTACTGCCTAGAACAATAAAGTTAAATGCAAATGTGGCAGACACGCTGATAACCCCGAGGGTTGACATTTCCCCGAAAGAAATAAAAGTATGATCCCGAACTATCCTTTGGTATTATCGCGACATAGTTAGCGGGCCGGCACAAAAGTGTTATCTGCTAAGTAGTTTTGCTTGTCGGGGGCCGCCGCAGAAGAGAGACAGGGTCCGGGGATAAGCCAGGGCCGTTCTGGGCAGGGGGAGGCGTATACGTCACGGGGCCTAGCGATCCCTCTCTGTGGCAGCTCACTGAGCTTAGCGGCTCCGGGATGCGCAGCTGCCCGAGCGGGCTAATTGTCGACACTTCTGGACCACCCTATCTCACGATAAAAGGATACAAGCTTGCACTCGGTTTTATTTGCACTCTTCAAGGGATAAACAGCGAAGAAAACACAAAAAAATCCGCTGTGAACTTGTTTATTGTGCGAATTATGCGGGGTAGATAATATAATATATACAGGGAGACGACTCTCGTTTCATAAAAAAGTAATAAACAAAATAATAATTTGTAAATATTTAATCACACAATATACGTGAAATAACTCATGTCGCAATTTCAAATATTTTTGCATTTTAATATCGCGCATATATATCTCCAACGACCCATAAAATTAAACGCACCGTTTTATTGAATCAATTAATTACCCAGAGGTGATGAACGAATTTGTTTTATCCGATCACACACTTTAATTATTCGAAATTTGTACCTGCCGTGTATTACTAATGCGGGATAAATCATACATATGTATGCGTGTTCGTATGCAGATTTATAGATTATGAGGAAACATCTGGTCGGAGTTGAATGTAGACGCTTTAAGGATCAGCTGAAGCTACTTTGAGTGTGAAAATTGAATATATTTTCCGGAGAATGGCTGCAAAAACGGATATATAATGGTGAATATTATAAACGGATGCTTCGGAGTGTCTTATATAATATATTATTTCGTTACTTCCCCGAAATATTAAAATAATTGCGGTTTATGAAATTATGAAAGGCGTAAAAAATATTTTTTGTGTACATCAAAAGAAAAACACGTTTTAATAATAATATAATATTTCAAATGAAACTTTGTAACTTGAAGGATGGATTTGTTTACAATATGAGAAATACTAGAATCCATTTTGAATAACCGTAATATTATGTCATTATTACCATATTAAACGTTATTGTTAGAGTTTTAATTGTATTAAATAAATGTTACAGAAGCGTTTGTATAATTCAGAATAATATATAAAATAAGAATATCGTAAAACGTTCTCATGTTCGAATTTGCTCAAATAATTGATAGGGCTTAATACAGTACACACCGGATTATCCGCAAGTGAATTATACGAAAAGAGTATAAAAAAAATGTTTTTGTTACTCAAATTGTTCTCGAATGCATCTAGAGCTAAAAAAATTTAACTTTGATGTTAAAAAAAGCTTAAAACTAAGATCATATAAAGGAACGGAAACTTTTGTAAAATAAGTATGAGATTTCCACAAAAATCAGCTTTATTTTTAGATAATGTTCAACCAAAAGAAAAGGTAAAATTTTACTAACTAATGTCATAATCAATTAATTATTTGTTTATTGAATCGGCATTACCATGCTGCCATTCTTGAGTCCATTTATAACTAATATTACGACATTAATAAATCGTGAAAGAAATGAAACAGAAGGAGTAACTCAACGTTGGAATAAAAAAGTCAGTAACACTTGTTTGATCGTGGAATTTTTTTTTAGCAGTCGTAGAAAGATTTTTTTTGTTGAATCCACAGTGAGCATGAAACTAGTTTAAGATATAATGTATTTTTTAATATAGCATTGCTTAAGATAATTGAACAAACTTAGGACAATTAAGAACAAGTTTTCGTTTTGTTAATTTTACATTATCAAATGTAGCAAGAAGATTTTGTCTTAACGTTTATCTTTTTTTAACGAAATCTCTATGGAAGAAAATGTTTTTGATTTATTTAAAAAAGAAGAAGATCAACAATTTTTAACAATATCACTAGGTCAGAAATTATGGGGTCTATTTCGGCCTCAAGTTTTTGATTTTTCTGGTGTAACTTTTTTAATATAAATCCTACATGTCATAAAAAAATTGTGTTTGTTCTAGAAAAGTCTAAAAAATAAATATTATAAATAATCATTGACCTTTATTGTCTGCAATTGTTGCATTTGTGGGGAAAAAATACAAGAGTATTCGTTTCTGTAGCCACGAACGCGATGTTTTTTCTGACTCGCATTCGTTACGATGTGTCAAATGCGAGTGAAATGTATACTAGTGACACGTGCCGCAGGAATTTGTCGGATTCACTGGCGGCGTGTCTTCAGTCTGCGACAGGACATCGTCGAGTGTGTAAGTAATTTACACGCCATATTGATTGGTTGAAAAATCCAAAATATCGACCAAATCATTAATGATTCTTTTTATTCTCAGAATAATCCATTTTTTTTAAAAAGTCAATATAGTGAAAAAGAATTCATCAATATCTTGACTTGAAATGCTTGGGGTCTATTTTCCATGGTAAATATACTCCCCTTGGATGAAGGGGTTGGTTTCGAGCCGCCGTGACGGATCGGTTAATATTGCAAATGTAATAATTATTTTTTTTATAAAACTCTAAGTTCTCAACACGATTTTAAAAAAATCTCAATTTTTAACACAGATTTCTTATTGTAGAAGTTAGAATAAAAACCACTTGGTTCCAGTTTGAAAACTCTGTGATTTTCGATTATCCGTGCAGCACCTAATCACTATTAGCCTGGATAATCGATAGTGTACCGTATATATTTAACTATTTAGATACGTGTTGATTACCATGATTTATATTGTCTAATAGTATGAAATTTTTATCCATAATCTTTTGTAATCGACATATGTATTAAAAATGACCCAAAATGGTGCTATTTTTTATTGCAGATCTTAAGATTAGTGCACCGAGAGAGGGCTAGAGGGAGATCATATTGTCAATGAATAACCATGTCATGCTGTTTTGATAACAAAGAACAAATGACTAAAAAGTAATAGAAAAACCAACTCTTCCATCGGACGACGATAAGAATACAGCGCATTAAAACAGATCAATACCGATAAAAATAGAACGCTTATAAAAAATGGCGAAAATTTTGTTCAGGAAAGACAAGAAAATAAGTTCTTTTCAGCGTAAACGCTTTATCGGAACGTAATCCGAGATTACCCGTGACACCTCAGTATAAACGTTCCGAGTAATGAACTCATCAACGTGTCACTCGGTCAACAACATCAATCTCGTCTACGTGATTTTCACTTTTATTTTAAGGGTTGCATGTCAATCTGGGCCGGACGGGGGTGATCCCTCGGGGTGGGCGGTGGGGATTGCAGAGACTCGCCGCGACTTAACACCATAATCCTGTTAAGTGAAGAGAAACACCCCCGGCTATTGATTAATACGCCTGGCGAAGCCGAGGAGGGTGGTCGAAAAATTTACATTATCTAAACAATAGCGGGGTTCTAATTAATTTTTGAGTTTTTCTTTCGAAAACCGACCGTGGACGGGAATGTATTGCCTCCTAGGGAAGTCGGAGGGGGTGGTAGTAACGTTGGTTAAGAAAGTATTCTATTTCAAACTAAATTAACTCAAGTCACGTTTCTTGAGTAAGAGAAATAGCCAGTAGCATAAATTTGAATTGGAATACACGTATCGTTCTGTGTATCTCTATTTCTATTTATTTACGCCAAAGAATTGTGGAACGGAAACGCATTTCAGGTGATGAAACGTCGCTTTTATTTTTATATGCTGAAATATTGATATTGACCTAATAAAAAATAAAAAGGCGGAATTTTTTGATCAGTTCCAATGCGAATAAATATTAATTTTATAAGACACATTATAAGCAAATTAAGCGCAAGGTGAGTAAAAAACAACTTTTATTTATGTATACATTTAATATTACATAGGAATAGAGCTTGTTAACATATTTATAGATATTGTTTATTTTTGGTACATAGTAAAAATTTACGACAGCAGAAGATCCGTAAAGTTCTCACGCGTGTAATGGTTTACCATAAAACCGGCCGTAAAATTAGAGAAAAATAATGGCGGCCGGGAAAACACATCCCGTATAAATCACAATCCGTACAGGAAACAATACAAAATAATTCATTTAATAAATTCACTCGACCATCGACATAATTTTATATAATTTGATTATCGCTTCCTCGTGTTGCGAAAACATTGTTATATCAGCGCTGGGAAACAATTGGATCGCGTTTGCGGTTCTTTTGGTAATTATTGTCGCGAAATTATGTAAATTTTCAACAATGGCGCGCGGTTACCCAATGTCTGGAATTGTATTAAAAAAAATAAAATAAAGTGTATTTAGTGGGCTTCATTGTCTGCAGACGGAGATTACCTCACCTTTTTAAATAACGGAAGGCTTCTCTCACAATATTTTCAGTTTATTTTTTTCAAAGGGTTTAATATTTATCGGATTTATTTTGTTTGTTTTAATTTCACACGTAAAAGAAACAATTTAATATTAAATAAAATTGCTTGAATTATTTTACACGTAATATTTTTTTGCATTATATAAAAACATGGAAGAACACTCAGGTAATTACAAAATTCTCTTTTGTGTATCGTGCGTGCATTAATCCCAAGGGAACACTGCAACCGCAACACGATAACAAGACATATACATATTTTGAATATTCTAGACTATTTTGAGTGTTTTTTTGCAAATATCTGAAAATTGCACGATAAATGTTTTTTTTTTAAATTTAATAGCAAAACATTCTTGCTTTATCACGCGATTGTAAGAAATACATTATTATTTTTAAAAAATCTAGTATTTTCATTCATCATAGGCGCAACAGCCCTATTGTGGAGCCTTGGTCTCGTCTAACATCCTTCTCCATTTTATCGGGTCTGCCGCCACGTCGCTTCATCTTCCGGTAAGTTTCAATGATGCAGTATCTCTGAACACAGTCCAGCCACCTCAGTTTTGGCCTTCCTTTCCTTCGGGGAGAGGAAGGCTTGTTAACCATAAGCCTTCTCGGTGACTGACTGTCCCACATCCTTGACACGTGACCGACCCACCGGAGTTTGGCCATTTTGACGACCACTGTGACCGATATATCGTTATCCATAGACCGTTAGATCGTCGAGTATAAAATTTGTAGAAACAAATCAAACGGTTTAGACCGTTGTCGGAATTAAATTGTTTTCATATTAAAAAAAATATTTAAATCCTAAAGGAAGTAGTGAGAAGATCTGGGCAGAATGATGGATACGGTTGAACTTCCAACTTCTGTAATTCTGCCACTGTTATACTTGCGGTTTGTGGTCTAGCGTTGTCATACATTAGAATAAGAGTCTATCGGTCTACCAATCTAGGTCGTTGTTCTGCAAGTTTTTGTATCAATTAGTCCAGCTGGTTGCAGTATACTTCAGTCAGGTTTCATGTAATCATATTGGATCACACTTGCACTAGACCACCAAACTCTCATTAGCTTCTTCTGATGAATATTACAATTTGGGCTTTGTTTTGGTGGCTTGTCCCATTCCAAATATACACTTAAGGTTATTGTCTGGGTTCAATTTTACATCACACGTTACATTTCAATTAAAAAATAGAAAAAAGTTTCTAAACATTACTGTCTCTGGATTTTACTGTGTTTATGTAAAACCCATTTATCTAACTTTTTACCTTAGGTAGGTGAGTTAATATCATTTGGTTGCCCACATCAAACATCGATGATAATTCATGAGCACTTTGAGATGAATCTAAATCTGACATTATCCGCCTCTGATTCTGAAGGACCGCGAGGCTCATTCGTGATTAATTTCCCAAACCATTTTGATGCTATCTTCTGCGTAGTAATATTAGAGAAAATGCTATATGTCTCTCAATGCCCCAAAGATTTCAAGTCAAAATATTGATGAATTCTTCATTGACATTTTTTTTAAATGGAATATTCTATGAATAAAAATAGTTACTCATGATATGCTTCATAATTTTGTCGATATTTTGGATGTTTTAACTAATCAATATGACACGTAAATGACAATCACAGTCGGCTATGTCTCGTCGCAGACTGAGCTCTCGCAACACGTGTCATTCGCACGTTTAGCTCGCACTCGGCACAACGAAAGTGAGAAAAGTATTGTGCATGTGGCAACAGCAGCGAGTAATGCTGTTTTTTCCCGCAATTGTAATAAATAAATAACTATTTTAGACAAATACAAAAAGTTTATGACATGTAGGATTTATAATAAAAGAGTAATTCGAGAAAAATCATAAACTTGGGGCCCCCAATTTACCTCCATATGTAGAGGCTAGGTTAATTGCATTTATTTAATTTTTGATAATAAGGGAATTTTAGTATATGTATTGGGAACACTGCGTAATAGGTACATCTTACCAGAATCATACATCAATTCAAACAATGATTATCTTGACTAGACAATGGTTTTCCCGATCATAGTGAACTCAAGATAGTCCCAACACCACACACGCTTCATTTGACATCCTTTATTGAGCCAACTCATCAAGTATCTGTTATTAAACCTTGCTCGGTGATATCGTGTGTATGTATTAATACTTATATCCAATGTATAACTCCCCATATGCCATATTAGTTATTAATTGCAATTTTCCGTTTATCATCAGATCGAATCGATGTTTTCCCCCTCGTCGACTGTCGCTGAACAAAATGTAAAAGTACAACAATGAGCGGCTCTCCCTTTCTTCCTCCCGGAGCACGTAGTGGTATCAGGGTTCGACATTCCTTTGTTTAAAATATTTCACGGCGATGTGATTAGCAGGTCCCCACGGGCCGGCGTGTAACTGGATAAGTAAATGTCGAAGAGCTGTACGCAATCAAGCGAATTGCGGCGAATCAAGAGTGCTGAAACGTAATTATATTACAACCTCCCCCCCCACAACTCTCGCCCCCCTAGATCCAGAGAGAGTGCCTCCAGCGAGCGGGCGCGTAGGGACCTCTCGCCCCCCCTCTTCACTTTCAGACCGCTCCTTTTTAGCCTGGTGCCTCTTTTTTATATAGAGCATATTTACTTTTTATCCGAATGGGACTGGGCCTCAGGAGCACTAGCTAAATTTTTACTATTAATATATTTTTGAATTTCATTCAAAAACAAGTAGGCAATAGTTATTACATATATTTGTATTCCATTCGTTATACATTTTCCAGGAAATTGATTTTATTGAAATCCATTTTGCGTAAAGTATAAAAGGCTTTAGAAATAAAAATGTTAGTTTTCAATTTCCCGGATATGAGTTGTGTTACTCGAAATCTGGAACGAATGTAGCATACCGCAGCTACGACTTTTATACACATACATACATACGATCCAACGCAATATTAGAAAAGTACACTTTTTAAAACTACAGTAATTAATAATTCTAATAAAAATATGTACGTACATTTGCTTTTTTGTGTGGAATTTTTTTTTTGTTTCTGTTTAATTAACATATTTTATGATTCGCGCATCTATTTTTTCTCTATATAAATTATATTTGAAAATATTACCAGGTAAATAAAATATATTTAAATTTATACAATTAAGCTATGATTAAAAAACATCACGGCGAATTTTTGTATTTAAGCTATGATCTCAATTTAAGAGATTACAAAAAAAATGTTATTTGAAATACCAATTTTTTCGCGACGTTAATAATTAAATACAGTGAAATCTTTTTAAATTTCCCTAGAAGAATTATTTCACTGCGAAATTTGTATATGTTGAATTATTTAATAATATCTAATATACAAAAATATATTTCTCCAATAGAAAAAAAGAAGAACGAATAACCATCTCTTTATCTTGACTGTCCAGATATGAAACTGATCCGTTTCCTAAATGGATTGTTACTGTGGATGCAGAAATAAGTTTTCCGCACCGATCCATGAAGAAAAATATTATGACTTTCAACACATATGGATCATCTTTGACTAAAAAAAAATTCTTTCGTATTTGGTGGGTTGTTTTGGAAATAATTACTATAAATTTCTCAAACCTAGTTACCCTGGTACATGATATGTGTATTGTGCTCAATTAGTAATATCAATGGAGGTGCTGTTTAAAAAATGTAATTGAAAGAAATAATCAATGATAAATTTTCCGAAATGATAACGAAAGACCATACTCAGCAGGAATTATGCAGGACAATATAAGAAAGCAAGATTTAAAAGTTCTGGACCCTTTGACTATTACCTTTTTACGTTTGTAAAGTGTTCGCTTTTGAGAAAAAATGTAGAGCAAGTCACTTGGAGTCGTATTTTATTTAAAAAAAACCTCTAGAATTTTTTTTTATTTGATTAGGATGGAAGAATGGCGTGACATAAAGATACTAAAGCGCCCTTGACCCATACAAAGATTCGATAAAGATTCTGAAGATACCAGGGGAACGAGTCTCTCACACTAATATTTCCCTAGTGTTACCATGACACTGGTTAAATTAAATATTATTTCAGTTGGATTGACATTAATATTATTTGTTTATTCATAAATTTTAAAAAAAAACTATATATTCTGTAGCGGAAAATATTGTAAAAAATAACTGTAGTTTTTGTCGCAATAAAATATGACATTATTTTCCGCTTTACCTAATAGACAGAATAGATCATGACGAGCCTTTAGTCTCGTCGTTGATAGAATTGCAAACACATGTATTGATTATTAATACAGGCAGCATTATAAATAGTTAATTTAAAGCCGATCAATCATTCGTGATGGTCCTGGCTCCGGCAACTGGGAGTCATACGAGTTGTTTATCGTTTAAGGATGTAACGACGATGAAAAATTGTAGTGGCGCACACAGTCCCAGGTACTCTCTGTGTATTATATCTTAGCAGGGTAATTATAGAACTCTGGTGCTTAGAAAATCTGCAGAGAATATTACTTCCGATGAACAAGCACTGTCAGGGGTCGTGAGGTCGAGTATCAGCTCGTCGGCCCATGCAGTCGCCGGATATGTTGATGCGGAGTCTGCAGCTAGGGCGTCATCGATTGTAGTGTAGGTTTATTGATCGATATGTTTTACCATTGGATAGTGACGAGAGGAATATGATGACTTCAGATGATTCGTTTAAGCCGAAACTCTATGATTCCTCCTCGTTTGGTTTGGCTCGTCATCGGAGTCAATATTCAACGATTTCACGCCGACTCCGCTTTAGCACGAGCGAGGGGTGGGGGCACGTCGCAATTATGATTGCGAATGGCCCCCAGATGCCCGCAGATGTTCGGCTCACCGGATTATGGCCCCTTTGTGCGACGCGCCATGATTAGGCCGGCATGCAAGCGCCATGAATATTCTGTAATTGCAGGTGGGACGTAGAGGCGCCGACATTTGCATTGAAGATTTCCTTCCTCGCAGACGCCAGATTTCCGCGCAGATACAGAACGTCTGCTTCCACTCGATTTAGTGGGCGCTTTCCGCATACATTTGCATTTACCACCGACCTCGCGTACACACTCGACAGAAGGAAAACGAAAGTCGATCGCGTCTCTTGTGCGGTGTACCGTTACTCGGCATAGCGTCCGTAAAATCGTAATTATTTGCAAAATAAAATGGCGGATAAAAACTAAGATGGTAGCGCTATATTTGAAAGGATCGTTTTTATAAACTGTAACTTATTGTACTATAAAACAATCTTTTTATGTTTTTAAGAATTGTTGAGAAGGCCAAACACTCTATAGATTGTTTTAAACGTGTGGCGAGAGCGGACTGAGGATTATATTACGTCAGTAATTTTTGGGCCCATCGAGCTAGTTTATCTTTGTTTCGGAGACGCCTTCTTTCGGACCAAAGACTGCCGTTTATCGCGTTGACCTATAGAACTGCCTCTACAGCGGTTCTGTCGGTCCTTGCCAACATTCTGCCGTTCGACATGGAATTTCAGATCCGAGCTGCGCGCTGGTTGATCCCTCGTTGTTATCGAGCACGCATTGGGGACCAGGACATTCTTCCGACCGAAGTCGAAGCTTGGACCAGGCCGCACTCAAGGAGAGACTCTATAATATTGTTCTAAACATATGGCAATCTCGTTGGTCTGCTGAGAGTACGGGCAGCACTGACTTCTGGTTCTTCCCCAATGTATTAGCTCGAGTGAAGCTGCATTGGTTTGTTCCTGATCACTACGTGTCCCAGTTTGCCACGAGACATGGCTTCTTTAACGCAAATATTCATCGGCTGGGCCTCAGGGATGACCCAACTTAGGACTTGTGTGCCCTCAATGAACAATCATCGGAACACATTCTTTGGGAGTGTCCGGAATTTTGTACTGCGAGAGAGAGAGAGACTATGTTTAATGTAGTGAGGCGGTTCCCTAACCTTGTCTGTCACCAGGACCTATTCTACTCCATTCCTGCTTACAGGGCTTTTGTGATTTCCGTCGGCCAGGTCGGGGCGAGATACTCCTCCTTTAACCTATTACCATTGCTTTCTTAGGTGTAGGTCACTTGTATTTCTAAGGAGACTTAAGATGCGATCGTTGCCACGATGGCTCGTTAGAGGTAGTCTACATTTAGACTCACCGTATGGCGGGGCCTTCAGGAAAACCTTAGCCATATATTGTTATATCGACTACCATTCGAGAATCTGGTAAGGGCCAAACACTCAGCGAGTGAGTGTGTCGTGGCTGGAAAATAATGATAATATTATTTGATGTCGAGAGGTTATTAATTTTATTGTGTTTAAGAAAAAAAACATTCAATATATAATATGTAAATATAGCCATAGATAACATATTAATATGAAGGAACGATCATTAATGAGGTATGGTGTTAACATTTACAGTGGGGGATTATAATTATGTATTGTTGGGGGAAGATTCGCTTATTATAATATTACCTAAATCCGATCTCTTCACCATAATGTTGGTTTTGCACAACAGCCCCCTATGTCTCATTATAATCTTCATTCGTATCACTCAATCAATTAATTTTATTATATAATATTTACAATAAATTTCAGTAGATGCCTTTACCATAAATAATGAAGTGTTATTTTTTTACTACTATCGTAACTTATGAAAATATAGAGTATTATTGAAACAAAGTATATGAATTCCTTCAAGTATTTAATTAAATTATTAATAGATATTATAATATAAAGTGCTAAGAGCAATTTATATTTTAAGAAGCCGTATAAATAAATTATTAAAAAATACGAAATAGTAAGATATTCACGGGTCACGCTCTCGAGGGTTCAACGTTAGGAAAAACTATTTCGTCTGGGATTTAATTTATTTTAAAATTTACGCTGCAAATTCTTTAATAAAAAATTGTAACGAATCGATTGTATGACTGCATTCAAAGGTAATTTTCATATAATCGCAAAAAGCTATTAAACGTCGGAGCAGAATTTAATAGCGATTGTTTCAGGCATATTGCCCTTAATGCGTTACACGTGAAATAATTAATTTTTGATACGTAATTATTGTTTTGGACGCAGATCAAATCGAGTTTATTTATCTACAATAGATGATTAATTTTAGCTAGAATTTCAATTATTTCAAAATGGTGTTGAAAAGCAATTTTAAAGAAAAACTTTTAATTTGCGCGGCAAAGGCACAAAGGCCCTACAATCGTCCACTACATGGGTCGGCCATGGAATTGCAAAAGTAATTTATTTTTCGTTGGGGTACAAAAGGCGAGCGGGGCGCAGGGGAGGGGCGTCGAGGGAAAGGGTGGAGCGGGGGGCAATCTCCATTTCCATCTCAGCTCATTAACCCTCGGCACAATTACAAATAACTGACCCCCGCGTGTGTTTAGAGTGTAACCGACTGGTTTACTGGTTCCGGAGGTCCAGATAATAATTACACAATATGAAGCATGGCAAACACAATTAGGCACCTGGTTTAAGCCCGCTTAAAAACTTGGCTCCGGAGTCCCATTCACCCGGGAATTAACCGGGGCCTTGGCAACTTTCAAATTAGTTCCTGGCGATAAGGAGCTGACCGCGATGCCTCGACCCTCCATAATTAATATTGCGTCCAATTCAGTCGCGGATACGGAATTATATTAATGCGCTTTCGAATATAAGTTTTAATATTCCAGCCGTGTAACGGATGCGATCGATGGATGCAGTATCACCGCTTTTGGAGAGCTCAAAAACTTTGCTTAATTAAACGTTGAATTTAACAAGCTTTCGTAGAGTTTCGAAAAATTATATAATAATAAAGAATAGAAATAACAAGAAATGTTTAATTTCTTTAAAAAAATACGTAAAAAAAAATGTTCATAACTTCTATTGTTGATCAAAAAGTATGTTTTGATAAGAAATAAGTTAATTTTTAACAAACATTCTCGTGAATTTATTTATCAAAACTAGTTTATATTTTTTTAATGCAGAGAAAATGCGAAATATATAGTTCTAGATGTATTTAAAAAACGAAGGAGGTCTACAAATTTGAGCAATATCACTATGTCATCACTAAGTCAACACAATGAGAAATATAGAGAAATAATCCGAGCCAAATAAGTTAAATTTGCTAACATTCTAGATGATAATTTTCCTCTAGCCTTCCTAAGTACAGGTCCCTAAATTTTCGCCCATTGGTATCTTTTAGAGTGCATTTGTTTCAGAAGCAGTTTTTCGCCGATGATTTTTCCATAAAACCATCTTATATAGTATTTTTATAATAATTTTTGCAAGATAAAATTTAAATGTTGATAATAAAAAAAAAATACCTGAATTGATTTACGTGAGCCAATATTTGTATACTTTAAAAACTAAAAACAACGGCTTATATATTGACATTTAAAAGGCATTTGATAGTTTAGGTCTACTCACATTGTTAGAGAGCTTTTTTTATTAAAAGCTAAACGTTAATTAAGCAACATTCTTGGCCATTTGAAATGAAAAAAGAGATATACTACAAAATTCACTCGATACTAATGTATTTTTATTTATTTCTTCATCTAAGAATAAAAATAGTTATTAAGTACGATGCAAGTGAGAAAAAACACTCTTGCGCGGCAAGACAGAAGCAAATATTGTTGTTTTGTTCGCAATTGCAAAAAATAAAGAACAATGATAATTTATAATATTTTTCTTAAGACTATTTTAGACTAATACAAAAAGTTGTGACATGTAGAATTTATATTAAAAGAGTTATTTGAGAGAAATGAATAACTTGGGATATCCAATATTCTCAAGGGCTAGGTTAAATTCGATAGAATAGACGTCACATCAACAAAAGCCACCAAAATATTATTAACTAAAGTATACGACTTTTATTATCTCAGGTTTATTAAGTTACAATTTTTTTAAATTAGGATAAACCAATTTTGGAGTATATAAAATATGAAAATATACATATAATAATCTGTAAAACTAATTTTCATTTTCAGAGTTGATTAAAATCCTTTGAAGTCATGAAATATAAAAATCGGTTGCAATAGCAAAACATATTTAATCAGACTAGATATCTGAAATTACTGAACCCCATTTTTAGATACGGAGCTTCAACGTACTTTTTCCGATAACATGCACGAGGATAACGACGTTACTTTCAGAAATTCACATATAATATTTTACGTAATGGATTCTAATGAAGCTTTTATATTATTCAACAAAAATAAAATAAAACAGCCATTGCCGAGCTGAAAATCTGCTCGCTAATTAAAGCCGGACTCTATTCCAAATGGCCTTTTGCAAACTTATGTTATTTAGATTTTATAATAAATTTTCAGGAACTAATTTTCTCCGCCAGAATACAAGCCATCCGACCACAGCAGCGTGGTGCTAAAAAGTTTTAAATGCGCTTTTGAGCTTTCCGTAGTATTATCCCCCGGCGACAGGCACAACAAGGGAAGCGACACCGGAACTGACGCCTAAATTTACATTTCAGAAAACAGGAAATTGAATTGCATTCTTTTCGCATTTCACACACACACACCCACACATATACATAATGTAGCTTCAGCTTTTGCCAGTGGATGCTGTTATGTTGAGCGGGAAATGGAAAAGAAAATAATTATTTATGCGATGGATGAAAGACGCCTTTGTACATAAGGTAAACGATTATATGCAAAAGGAAAATGAGCACTTCTAATTTATGTGACGTATATGCAGAAAATGCATAAATTAATTTGAGATTGTAATAAAATAGTCCATTATCGTTATTTTTGTTTATATTATATCATATTGATTATAATTTTGTGGTATAGCTCTGTTTTTCGAATGGCTGAGTCATATTTCCGGATTGCAGTTGGCTATAAAAGCCAGGATGAAATCCAGATATATTTTTTTTGCATTAAAAACATGATTCATCGGCGTCTCACAGAAGGAGGCTGGATAGCGCATTGCGGAGCTGCAACAGGCCCCGGTCAGATTACCATATCGCATCAAACGACTTTACCACATTGCACAGGATGATTTTAAATCAATAAACAGTATTACACAATCTAATAAAATAATATCTAATTAATCTGTATTGACCAAATCCGCGTATTTCATTCCATATATTTTATTAAATAAATAATCAGATATAATAAATATTTTCATTAAACAGTTCGAGTTTCGTAAATATACTGGCAAACACATTGCGTTTCACTATAATATCAATATTAAATTAACTTCGTACGCCACTGTGTTTATTCAACCACAGCTATGTACATACATTGGCCAGAGTTCGTCCTAATGGATATTCACGTACAGACAAATTTATGACATCCCCATGTATGTATGTGCATAAGATTCAGATAATTCAAAAATCTATATGTAAACTATCGACCAGGTTGACCTATAACCCGCTTAAGCTTACGCTATTCAATTATCTCAATGATTAAACCGATATCCGTTAGGAAGATTAGGAGGACTATGTGGAAGGACCAAACGTGGTGGGCTGCAAAGTGGATTAAGGCATCAACCAACCACAATCATGCTTGTCACTGCTGTGAACTAGTCCTCTTCGACCATCCACTTACATGCATAGGTATCAAATATATGCATGGGGTACATGGTTCCACAAAAACATCCTTTAAAACAAAATACGTATTTTTTTAGAATAATAAACTTAGATAAAATATTTAATTTACAATCAATATCACATATATTTTTATTATCAGAAGACTCGAGTATTTTTTGATTTAACCTCACTATTTATAACTGAGTAATAGGCGACTTTCTACTTTTAGCGCATATCTCTCATAATTCTCTCTTGAACTTCAAATTTCTTTCCATTATAGGACCATCTTATATAAAAAAATCTTCTAATATATCATCTAATTCCAAACTATAATTTGTTGATTTTATTGTGAAGCACGTAGCTGCTTCGCTGGAAATGCTTTCCGAATCATTCCTCATTCATCCGAATCATGGTAGGTTCATCTAACATTTCGACTTCTTTTCGTTCTTTTTCGTTAAAAGCACGGTCCTCTTATATTTCTTTAATATCCATTTTCTCCAGTAAATACCTCTGATCACAACTTTTATTCTGCAAGTATTATTTAACCAAGTCGTGCCGAGTTTGTTTTTGACCCCAAGTTCTTGATTCTTCTTGAATAATTCTTTTATTATTAATTCTACATGTCATACTTATTGTATTTGTCTAAAAAAGTGTAAAGAATAAATATTATAACTAATCATTGTCCTTTAATGTCTGCAATTACGAAAAAAAAAGAATTAAAAACAACAATATTCGATGCTGTTGTCACGAGAGCGATGTTTTTTTCTCGTTTGCATCCGTTACGATGTGCCAAGTGCGAGTGACACGTGCTGCTGTAGCTTAGTCTGACATCGGCAAAAGATATTGATTTTCCCAATTTTTTAGGTAAATAAAAGAACTCACTAGTATTCTTATTTGTTTTTAAATATAGCTGGATTGATTTATTTCTTTAAAAGTTGCAGAAATAAATTTTTACTCAATTTTAAATAGATTTTTTTTCTAATCTATTTGACAAATTGCTTTAAATGTTGAATTTTTATCGTGGCCCATGAGCTGGATTTAAGAAATAGTTTTTGGTGACAAAACTAATATTTCAAAGTTAGTATATTTTAAATCTTTCGGATGTCCATAATCAATAATAATTTAAAAGTGAGATTTTTTTTCATTTTATAATTAAATATAACACATTAGAAAAGCCAATATTTAAAAATAGTACGTATCATTAAAGCTTTTTTATTTGCTCTCAAATAAAGAGTTGAAGCCATTTCAATGGTGGGGGGGGGGAGATCTTAAGGAGAAATAAGTCTTAGCGCGTCAAATATGATGAATAGATTATTTTTAGTGTCTAAATCAGACATAGTAATTAATTATTAAATTCATCAACCGTGATTTATCTAAATCAAGTTATTAAACTACCGGGTTATACTATGTCGGAAAGGGTTGTACATTTATTGGTGATTAATCCCGTTGATAACGAGCACAGTATTTTTTTTTATAATAATTCGCGAGGATTGGTTAATATTCGTCAGCATTAATTAAATGAGATGATGGCTTATCTTTTTGGATTTTATGATTAAATTTCGTGACACAATTATTAAAATGATTACGTGAGAGGCTTAACCCCAGGTTAAGATTATCCTTAATTTTAAGATACCGAAAAGTAACAGTAGGGATATCATATTTTAATTAAAAGCGTGTTTATTTGAAAAATACATATTATCCCACAATATTATTATAAATAAATACAAGATAATAATCAAAATTGTTGAATTTAAATTTATTTATTACATGAACAATAGAATAATTAATAAATAAAATGGCAATATTATTTTGCATGATTTTCGTATGAAATATCATTGTTTTCATTTGCTCTCCATTGAATTGCCTACACTCCCCTTCCTGTCGGGGGTCAAATTTGGGGTTAAGTTTATTATTGGCGAGGTCGCACGTTGCAGTAATTTATTCCGAGCCGAGACTACGTTTTCATTTAGCCTTATCAGATGATAAGCGTACAAATATACGAGAGATTTAAAACCTCCGTTATGTAAACAGAGATAGGAGGCCGCACCTGATTTGCATGAGGGTCACTCCACATCCGCGGATACGGTCGCAGACGTACAAATTTGAATATCGCCAACAAAAAAATGCATAAACCCGGGGCCATTGTCCCGGCTTGACCCTAACCCGATTGGCACATTCGACACGCCGATTTGAATATGGCCTAGCGGTTTTAGAGGCGATAATACTTTTTTCCTATGCAATTAAATTTCGTATAAATCAAGCGGCAAGGTCCCATTTTTCACCCATGGAAAGCTCAATCTGAGAGCGATCTGTGACGCAAAAGCTCCAGTGACGTGAAACGGCGGCTAGCCGGCGTTTTGTAATACGAGGTCCCGGTGTTTTGGATCCCTGATACGGTGTTTTGGCTAAACCCATTGGGATATCGAGTGTACGTCATGCGAGGCCCGCGTTAAACCAAAGCTCCCGTGTCGAAGTGAGCTGACCCCCTACCGACCATCGTGCCATACATCATGGTTAGCTCAATTGAAAGCGATATGTGATTCCAAAACCAAAATAGTAAAAATAAAACATTAATAGTGGCGTGCAACTCTGTATCAACTAAATTTAAAATAATCGTATTTTTTGCAGATTGGAATTTATTTAATTCTATATAATATTTAGAATTATCTCTCTATTTATAGTTTACATTAAATTTATTTATTAGCGTTAGATACGTTTATGATATGAATGCATGAATTTTAGAAAAATATTTCAGGACGACAAAAAGCTTCGCGTGCGAACCAGTAGTCAATGATTGTGTGCATGATATCAAAAATCTATGAGAACGGAAAATAATTTTATAATTATGACATTATTTAAAGATATGACATAAAGTTGTTGTTTTTATTTTCGCAATAAAATTACATGCCTAATTTCAGCTGCCACAAACGCTTTAACTAAATTTTGTCCTAGTTATTAATTGATAATTTACCTATTTATTATAACTGGTAACACGTTGTGTAACCTCGTGAGAAGAATTCAATTTCTAAAACATATTTATTAAACTAAACTGCTATTGGGTGAATCTCCAACATTTACTGGATTTTTTTTTGAGTCGTGAAGCGATTACATATTATTATGTTTTTTTTT